>SJYQ01001242.1:2418476-2431503 GCA_006410935.1 Redunca redunca
CATTTTACCAGCATCATACTGATTAGAGAAAGTATATTCTATATTTATCTCAAAGATGAAACAAACCACTAAATCTGGATTAAATATTAAAAAACAAACACATTTTCAAAGTGTCAGATTAAATGTATGATTACAAAGTAAGCGGACAATTTCATATGCAATGTATATAATTTCATGGCATTGTTACTTTGGAAATACACTTTACAGTAAGTAGTCATCATTCTAACACATTGCAATGAATTATCAAAAAATTCCTGAGCATGATTTAATTCTGAAGAGAATATAGATTAAATATTCTGCTACCACAATCTCGGTCAAAAAGAATGTTCTGAATTCTTCTTTTTTTGGCTGCACCACAGGCATGTAGAATCTTAGCTACCCCTAACTAGGAATCGAACCCATGCCCATTACAGTGGAAGCACAAAATCTTAACCACTGTATCGCCAGGGGAGTCCCCCAAAGTACTCTCTGAATTCTTACTATGCTTGTTCTGTTTGTAACCACAAACACTCACATTACTACTGAACTGAAGGGATTTTTCTCCAGTTAACTTTCCTCCTCTGGACCCTCTAGCTACCTACATATTTGAAGATTTGTTGAGTATTATTTTTCTTTATCTTATGAGCACTATCTTTTCTAAACAATTAAACTTAAAAAAGGATGGCTGGTTAGTTTTCAGAATATTCCATTATATTTTCTATAGTAAAGTTTGATCTTACCTTCTTAGCCCAATGTGACGACAACAGTCTGTAAATTTCTTCTTTGGAATATGTAAATCGAAACGTAGCCTCAACAGCCCACTTGGGAGGACTTGCGATGTTTTCTCTGTCGGAATGTTCTAAATCTATACATTTATGCTTTTCAATTGCTTCAACAGGTGTATATTTTATAGTTAAACCTGCATTAACATTTAATTTCTTCTCTTCAATAATAGTTCTGAGTACCTGAATCTCTTCTTCATGATTTTCAGTTCTGAAATTCTTGTCAGCTTTGGTCTAAGAAAATATACAAAAAACCACCCACAATAAATAGAAAAAGACTAAAATCAGGCAATTTATTTGAAGGAGAGTAGAGTAAAGAAGTTAAGAGTGAAGGCACAAAAGTGAGACTGCCAGTATTTAAATACAGATTTGATAACCTTGAGAACATTACACAATAACCTCTCTGTGCCCAGTTTGGTTCCTAGTCTATAAAATAGGGATATTCACCACATCTGGCCCAAAGGTTGTTATGAGAAATCAATGAAATAAAGCATATGAAGGGCTTAGAACATAGCAAGCTTTCAAAATTTAACATATTAATAATTAAAAAGCAAGTTGCATAACAGATCACATGTAAAATATATTCCCATTTGTGTAAAAAAGGAAAAAAATGATAAAGCTAACCTAGATAGCATATTCAAAAGCAGAGATATTACTTTGCCGACTAAGGTCCGTCTAGTCAAGGCTATGGTTTTTCTAGTGGTCATGTATGGATGTCAGAGTTGGACTGTGAAGAAGGCTGAGCGCCGAAGAATTGATGCTTTTGAACTGTGGTGTTGGAGAAGACTCTTGAGAGTCCCTTGGACTGCAAGGAGATCCAACCAGTCCATTCTGAAGGAGATCAGCCCTGGGATTTCTTTGGAAGGAATGATGCTAAAGCTGAAACTCCAGTACTTTGGCCACCTCATTTGGAAAAGACTTTGATGCTGGGAGGGATTGGGGGCAGGAGGAGAAGGGGACGGCAGAGGATGAGATGGCTGGATGGCATCACGGACTCGATGGATGTGAGTTTGAGTGAACTCCGCGAGTTGTTGATGGACAGAGAGGCCTGGCGTGTTGCAATTCATGGGGTTGCAAAGAGTTGGACACGACTGAGTGACTGAACTGAGTTGAACCCTTCAGAAGCCTTATATGCCAGGCACTGTTTTGAGCATTTTACAGATGTTAATTAATTTAAGTAGAAATTTCAAGACTTGAGCCCTGTTCTGCCTCTTAACCTTTTCACTCCACTGCCTAATCGAAAATAAATAAATAAATAAATAAAAATAAAAACTTCTATGTGCATAGAAAATTACTGGAAAAATAGACAACCCACAGAGTGTTCACCCTCGAGAAGGGGAACTGTGAATAGATAGATCTCTGGAGTAGTGGCAGGCTTGCTTTTTTCTTGCATTATCTTTTATGTTGTTTGGACATTTTGATTTCTTTAACCACGCTCATTTTTGCACAAAAAAGACTGAACTAAACAACCTGGTTGTTTAGTTAAAACTAATTTAGCTAACACAACCTAGATGTTTAGTTAGCTGTTTAATTAAAACTTTCTATTAAAACACATGAACTTATTTACCAAACAGACTCACAGACATAGAAAACAAACTTATGACTACCAAAGAGGAAAGGATGGGAGAGGGATAAGTTAGGAGCTTGGGTTTAACAGATAACACACTACTATATGTAAAATAGATAATCAAAAAGGTCTTACTGTATAGCACAAGAAACTATATTTAATATCTTGTAATCTATAATAGAAAAGAATTTTAAAAAGAATATATATATATATATATCTGAATCAACTTTCTGTTCACCAGAAATTAACATAACAGTGTAAATCAACTATACGTCAATAAAACAAAACTTTCTTTGCCAACTTGGTTACTGTCAGGCATCAGTGGGAGAGCTGTTAATCTGGACAATTAAATTCTCTTTCCAGAGGTCCCCTGAAGCAGGCTTCAACTCTTGTCTGGGAAAAGACACTCATCTCTTTAGTCAGTGACACAGATGGGACTTCGTAGCATACATTGAGTGACTTTTATGCATGGTGAATGGTAAGGTCTGAATGTGTCTGTCTCCCCTTAAATTCACATGTTAAAATCCTAATGCCCAATGGGATGGTGTTATTAATAGAAGGTGGGGCCTGTGAAGGAGCCTTCATGAAAAGATTAGTGCTTTTATAAAAGTGACTCCACAGAACTCCCTAGTCCCTGGAAACCATGTGAGGATACAGCAAGAAGTCTGTAGCCCAGAAGAGGGCCCTCACCTGGCCCTGCCAGCACTTTGATCTGAGATGCCAGCCTCCAGGACTGTGAGCAGCAAATTTCTGTTGTTTCAAAGCTACCTGGTCCCTGGTATTTCATTACAGCAACCCAAGAAGACTAAGACAAGAAACTCAAAGTTATCATCTAATGGGAAAGATTGAAATGTATATAATTTTCTTTAAAGGAAAGTGCTCCATGCAAAGGGAAACAGTAACCTAACCATGTCACTTCCCTGCTTAAAATCTTTGTCTCCCCTGCCTTTGAGATAGTCTAAACAAGATTTGTTCCAAGTTAGTTTCTCCCTGTCTATACTCCAGCCCGCTGATCTCCTTTCCATTTCCACCGCCTGTTTCCTCCCACCACAGGGCTCTTTTATGTTGTGTTTACTTTCTGGAAACTTCTGTACTTCCCCTGCCTCCACCTTCCCATTACATAAACTTTATACACACTCAAACACACATACATACTATATATCCCTCGGTCTGGTGAATCCCCACTACTATCTCAAGTCTGAGCTTAAACATTACTTCTTTAGGGAGATGTTTCCTCATCCCACCGACTAACAAATCTGTTTCCTATAAGCTCTCATGGTTCTTCTTACAAAATGAAAAATTCTTTTCTTTTATAATTGCTTATTTAATAGACCTTCAGATGGTCAACTCCTAGAAGTCAGGGACTATACCCATCTTACCCTCATGCCACTATAGTTTCACCATTTAGTAAATTGCCTGGTGAAAAGTGGATGACAATAAAAATTTTATTAAATTTTAATATGCAGCTCCAATATAGCTAATTAACATATGTATTGAGTGCTTACTCTGTGTCAGTAGTTGCTAAAAGTATTTACATAAATGTTTAATTTCCTATCTTTTAATTTCTCAAATTATCCCCATTTTACTGATAAGAAGATAAAGGTTAAAAAAATGCGTCCAAGATCACACAGCTAGGGAGTGGCTCAGTCAGCAATGAAACCCAGGAAGTCTGATTCCAGGGCAGAATTGTTCATTTTTATGTTACACTGCCAAAGAGGGCTTGACAAATTCTCTGTGGTAAATGAAGAAAAGGTTCATGGAAAAGGTTTTCTTGAACATTTGGCCTTGAAAAATTAATACATATATATTATGCAATAATATTATATGTTATATTAAACTGAATCACTTTACTGTATACCAGAAACTAACGCAGCATTGCTAATCAACTGTACTTCAATTAAGAAAAAGAGAGAGAAATGAATAAATTTCTATTGCCTTGAAATCTAAAGCTAGTAGAAGCAGTTGAAGACAATTCCACTCAGTTTTCCATGCTGAGAAGTGCCAAAGCTGAACAAAATGGCACCAGAAAGCTATCTCTCCCTAACTCTTCTAGAAGGCGAAGGTCTTCCTAGTTCATTGTCTTCTAATTGGTTGTAGGATTAGAGTGGCGTAATTTGTAGGCTCTTGTGCTTACATCTGAATTGGTTAGAAAGGAACTGGCCCTGGGCAAGGATCAACTTAGCAGGGTGAAGGACTGCTTGCTGGTATAAAGGAATATTAGTCAGGGTGTCAATTAAAATATTGAATGGTCCTGTTTCACTATGCTAGGATGGTAGTAGTGAGTAAAGCCTGAGTCAGGGTTGGGTCACACCCCAGAAAGCCTAGAGACAAGAGCTAGATTTAGTTCAGTTCAGTCGCTCAGTCGTGTCCGACTCTTTGTGACCCCATGAATCACAGCACGCCAGGCCTCGCTGTCCATCACCAACTCCCAGAGTTCACTCAGACTCACGTCCATTGAGTCCGTGATGCCATCCAGCCATCTCATCCTCTGTTGTCCCCTTCTCCTCCTGTTCCCAATCCCTCTCAGCATCAGAGTCTTTTCCAACAAGTCAACTCTTCGCATGAGGTGGCCAAAGTACTGGAGTTTCAACTTTAGCATCATTCCTTCCAAAGAACACCCAGGACTGATCTCCTCTAGAATGGACTGGTTGGATCTCCTTGCAGTCCAAGGGACTCTCAAGAGTTTTCTCCAACACCACAGTTCAAAAGCATCAGTTCTTCAGTGTTCAGCTTTCTTTATAGTCCAACTCTCACATCCATACATGACTACTGGAAAAACCATAGCCTTGACTAGACATTTCTCAGTCGGCAAAGTAATGTCTCTGCCTTTGAATATGCTGTCTATATTGGTCATAATTTTCCTTCCAAGGAGTAAGTGTCTTTTTATTTCATTGCTGCAATTGCTATCTACAGTGATTTTGGAGCCCAGAAAAATAAAATCTCTCACTCTTTCCACTGTTTCCCCATCTATTTCCCATGAAGTGATGGGACCGGATGCCATGATCTTAGTTTTATGAATGTTGAGCTTTAAGCCAACTTTTTCACTCTCCTCTTCCACTTTCATCAAGAGGCTTTTTAGTTCTTCACTTTCTGCCATAAGGGTGGTGTCATCTGCATATCTGAGGTTATTGATATCTCTCCCAGAATTCTTGATTCCAGCTTGTGCTTCTTCCAGTCCAGCGTTTCTCATGATGTACTCTGCATATAAGTTAAATAAGCAGGGTGACAATATACAGCCTTGACATACTGCTTTTCCTATTTGGAACCAGTCTCTTGTTCCATGTCCAGTTCTAAATGTTGCTTCCTGACCTGCATATAGGTTTCTCAAGAGGCAGGTCAGGTGGTCTGGTATTCCCAACTCTTGAAGAATTTTCCACAGTTGATTGTGATCCACACAGTCAAAGGCTTTGGCATAGTCAATAAAGCAGAAATAGATGTTTTTCTAGAACTTTCCTGCTTTTTTGATGATCCAGCGGATGTTGGCAATTTGATCTCTGGTTCCTCTGCCTTTTCTAAAACCAGCTTGAACTTCTGGAAGTTCACGGTTCACATACTGCTGAAGCCTGGCTTGGAGAGTTTTGAGCATTACTTTACTAGCATGTGAGATGAGTGCAATTGTGTGGTAGTTTGAGGATTCTTTGGCATTGCCTTTCTTTGGGATTGGAATGAAAACTGACCTTTTCCAGTCCTGTGGCCACTGCTAAGGTTTCCAAATTTGCAGGTGTATTGAGTGTAGCACTTTCACCGCATCATCTTTCAGGATTTGAAATACCTCAACTGGAATTCCATCACCTCCACTAGCTTTGTTCATAGTGATGCTTTCTAAGGCCCACTTGACTTCACATTCCAGGATGTCTGGCTCTAGGTGAGTGATCATACCCTTCTGATTATCTGGGTTGTGAAGATCTTTTTTGTACAGTTCTTCTGTGTATTCTTGCCACCTCTTCTTAATATCTTCTGCTTCTGTTAGGTTACTACATTTTCTGTCCTTTATTGAGCCCATTTTTGCATGAAATGTTCCTTTGGTATCTCTAATTTTCTTGAAGAGGTCTCTAGTCTTTCCCATTCTATTGTTTGCCTCTATTTCTTTGCATTGATCGCTGAGGAAGGCTTTCTTATCTTTCCTTGCTATTCTTTGGAACTCTGCATTCAAATGGGTATATCTTTCCTTTTCTCCTTTGCTTTTCACTTTCCTTCTTTTCACAGCTATTTGTGAGGCCTCCCCAGACAGCCATTTTGCATTTCTTTTTCTTGGGGATTGTCTTGATTCCTGTCTTCTGTACAATGTCACGAACGTCCATCCATCATGCACTCTGTCTATCAGATCTAGTCCCTTAAACCTATTTCTCATTTCCACTGTACAGTCATAAGGTCTTCTCTGCCTATATCTTCAATATTGGCATATTCTAGGATTCCATCTCTCTGTTCTTTCCTCTCTCATTATACACCTCCTGGATTGGCCTTAAGCATTCTCAAGAGTTCAGTGATGCTCTGGTATATGCTGATGTTACCTAAATTTCTGTCTCCAGTTCAAACTCCACCCTCACATTAATATATTTTATATAATCTATTTTGGGCAAGATAACTCTACCCAGAAGTCAATCATTATCTTCTTGGAATTAACTCTTCTTTGGGAATATCCTCCCATCTCCCCTTCCAACACACACACACACACACACACACACACTTCTACACTTCTCAGGTCTTCTCTGATGGCCTACCATCCACTGGAGGTCTCCTTTGACTTTCTGTCTGCATATTTTTCATTTATGGTGAGTTTACTTTGTGCTGGATCCTGTTCTAAGCACTCTGCACATATTAACACATTTGCTACTGGTACTGCTAAGTCACGTCAGTCGTGTCCAACTCTGTGCGACCCCATAGACGGCAGCCCACCAGGCTCCTCTGTCCCTGGGATTCTCCAGGCAAGAACACTGGAATGGGTTGCCATTTCCTTCTCCAATGCATGAAAGTGGAAAGTGAAAGGGAAGTTGCTCAGTCGTGTCTGACTCCTAGCGACCCCGTGGACTGCAGCCTACCAGGCTTCTCCATCCATGGGACTTTCCAGGCAAGAGTACTGGAGTGGGGTGCCATTGCCTTCTCCAATTAACACATTTAACCTTTTCCAAATTCCTATGAAGTATGTATTATTATTATCCCACTTTATGATAAGAAACTGAGATTCAGGAAAGATAATTAATTTGCCTGGAGTCATGTGGATGGTAAGTGAAGGAATTTATCAGAATTCAAACCCAAGAAATCTTATTCAGAACTGAGCACTTGACCTTATGCTCTACTGTTTCCAATTCATCACTGAACTATTAGTTCTTAAGACTGAGCTGCATCTCATATCTCCTTCTCTGCCTCTGGTATTACAGATGCAGGTCAGTTTTTCATCAGCACCTTGGACCATAAAACAGCCTTCTTCAGTTATTATCTCTGTTGTTGTCTCCTCAAAATTCATCTCCACAAAACACAAAGACCATGTTATGCTCCTTAGTGGTTCCTTCAACATCCTCAGGATTATGCCCAAGTTACTTAGTATGGCATAGGAGTGTCTTCATAATTTGACTCCTATCTATGACTCCAAATTTGAATCCATAATAAGTTCATTGTAGACTATAGTTTCTTTAAAGATAGCAGCTTCTATAGGCATAGTCTTACTTGTTTCCTAAGAATATCAATACATAAAACTAGCACGTAAATATATAATAAATTTTATTTGTTCACTGCAAAGTTTTCTAAATGGGTTCAAACTGCCTGTAGAGAGAGTAGATGGAATGTTTATTAAGCCTGTTTTCACTTCCTGTCAACTTTAATGGCAATTCCAATTATATGTTCACTTGAATATGGGTTATTCCCTCCTTTAAAAAAAGCATTTGCTTTCTAAAGCAAGAGTGTCAGTATTCTGCATGCATTTATTTACTAATCCAGCAATCATTTATTTCCCTGGAGGAGGAACTGCAACCCACTACACTATTCTTATCTGGAAAATCTTATTCTTCTCTGGAAAATCTCATGTTCAGAGGAGCCTGGTGGGCTATAATCCATGGGGTTGCAAAGAGCCAGACATGATTGAATGACTGAACACACAATTATTTATTTAGCATGATATATGATGTTAGTTTCTCAGGATTCCATGGTAAATAAAATGATTAGAAACTCAACTAAAGGTAGATAGGATACAGCAAAATCAACACCTGAACAGAAAGAAAAAGCAAAGGCTATTGGATAATTTGCAGAAGAAGCATCTAACCAAAATAAAAGATTCAGAGGGGAAAGCTGAGGGTGGTGTGGCCATTAAAAGCCAGATGAAGAATGACCTTTTCCTCCCTGCCAAGGAAATTGATCATTATCTGGAAGGCTATAGGCAGACAACACCAAATTTAAGCAACAGAGTGATAAGGTCAGATTTATCATATATCTTCATACTGAAGTGAGTGGAATGAACTGAAACTGAGCAAAACTAGAGGTCTCAGACTGATAAGAGGACTAATAGTAGCCCAGACGGAAATGATGAGAGCCCAAGGCAGTGGGCATGGCAGTGGGAATGGGGAAGAAGAAACAGACATAAGAGACTTTACAAAATAATGGAACTTGCAGACTGATTGCATGTTGTGGGCTTTGAGGGAGATGCACCTGTAGAGGTCTTTAGGAAGATTTCCAGACTTTAGAGATAAATGATTAGGAAGATATTGTTTCATTTGCCAAGTAGAGAATTCAGAAGCAAGAAACAGAGGATTGGGAATAAGATGGGCTATAAGGCTTGGATATATGAACTGTGTAATGTTTGCAGTCAACCAGCTACATAGACCAACCTGAAAGTGAAAGTCAAAGCCACTCAGTCCTGTCTGACTCTTTGAGACCCTATGACTATACAGTCCATGGAATTCTCCAGGCCAGAATACTGGAGTGGGTAGCCTTTCCCTTTCCCAGGGGATCTTCTTAGCCCAGGGATCGAACCCCGGTCTCCCACATTGCAGGTGGATTCTTTACCAGCTGAGCCATAACACAGACCAACCTAGACAGCATGTTATAAAGCAGAGACATTACTTTGCCAACAAAGGTCTAGTCAAGGCTATGGTTTTTCCAGTAGTCATGTATGGATGTGAGAGTTGGACCATAAAGAAAGCTGAGTGCTAAAGAATTGATGCTTTTGAACTGTGGTGTTGGAGAAGACATTTGAGAGTCCCTTGGACTGCAAGGAGATCAAACCAGTCCATCCTAAAGGAAATCAGTCCTGAATATTCATTGGAAGGACTGATGCTGAAATTGAAACTCCAAAACTTTGGCCAACCTGGTGTGGAGAACTAACTCCTTGGAAAAGACCCTGATGTTGGGAAAGATTGACGGCAGGAGGAAAAGGGGACGACAGAGGATGAGATGGTTGGATGGCATCACCGACTCAATGGACATGAGTTTGAGTGAGCTCCAGGAGTTGGTGATGGACAGGGAAGCCTGGCGTGGTGCAGTCCATGGGGTCACAAAGAGTTGGACACGACTGAGTGACTGAACTGAGTTACACAGAAACCTAGCTCAGAGGGAGACCTGGGCTGTAAATACAGCATTTGTAAGCCGTCAGGATGGAGGGGAAATCTAAAGCCCCAGCAGGGAATGAAATCGCCCAATGCAGAGAGAGACTGTGAAATAAGACAGCAACTCTGGGAGCAGCAATGTTTAAGGGCTGTTTCAAGTAAAGGGAACTCAATGAAGTTTAAGATGAACTTTGGTGAAAACAGTTTGGGTAACAAGATAACAGAGGTTTGGTGTTATGGGCTGAACTGTGATCCCCCAAAATCCACGTGCTGAAATTCCTGATTTCAATGACCCCAAAATGTGATGGCATTTTGAGACAGAATCTTCAAAAACGTTATTAAGTTAAAATGAGGTCATTAGGATGGGCTGTAATCCAGTATGACCGGTGACCTTATAAGAAGGGGAGATTAGAATCAGTCCAGCAAGGAGGGAAGACCAAGTGGAGATACAGAAGATAGCCCCCTACTGTCAAGGAGAGGGACCTCCGGGGAAACCAACCCTGTTGACATCTTGATCTTAGACTTTCAGCCTCCAGAACTGTGAGAAAATAAATGTCTGCTGTTTAAACCATCCAACTTGTGGTGCTTTGTGATGGTAGCCCTAGGAAACAAATCCAGTTGGGGAATTCAAAATTTTGCTATCTCAAAAACTGAGATAGCAAGTGTAGATGAGAAGAGTATGTAGAGATGAGGGCATCCTTTCTGTGTTTTTCTTTTTTTAATGAGAATCTTAAAGATATTTATGCATTAAGGACAGGGTGGAAAATGAGGGAGACAGAGGCTGAACTGAGCATCAAATAAGTTTGTCCATAAGTATAACTTTGAAGAAAAAAAAAACCTGAGAAGATTCTTATCTGTGGCTTGGATATTCTCTGTCCAGTTGGAGCTCCTGCCATCTAATAAGGTAGGCAGAATAATAAGGTAAAGAGTTAGAAGAGATTGTCTAACATTTTAAACTACCCTGTGGAGAGTGGGGAGGTGTGTGGACCTGCTGAGAAGGGTGGAAGACTTGGGTGTGGTTATAACGCTACCCATTCCTGAATTATTAGCATGATTTTCTCTATGGTGCCCAGCAAGGTAAGTTTATGTAGAAAAATAATAGGGTTCATCCAAAGATGGAGTTTTTCTAGAAGGAGTAGGAAGCAAGGACAATGATAATACTATCAAGAGTGGTCAAAAATGGATATAGATTGATTAGAGGAAAAACACTGAACATAGGAGGAGCAAAACAGACTGGAAGGAAAATAAATGCCCCCAGCTGCTGCTGCTGCTGCTAAGTCGCTTCAGTCGTGTCCGACTCTGTACGACCCCATAGACTGCAGGCCACCAGGCTCCCCCATCACTGGGACTCTCCAGGCAAGAACACTGGAGTGGGTTGCCATTTCCTTCTCCCAAAACTGGGTCTATATGGGGTTTAAGACTAGATTAGTGGTCACAAGGGAGGATGAGAACTGACCGACTGGATAGTTGTGATGAGGCAAAACATTAAATGTTCCAGATTTCAGAGGCAGCATAGTTCTGGTGAATACAAGGTTAAAGATGTGTCTAGAAAATTAGTGACTCTACCAGAGTAGATATAGGAAGTTAAGAGGCCCTCATCTCTTGGTTCACACCTGTTACTAACCTTACAGGGAAGCTAACAGGCTGGTGATGGTGACAAAGAAAAACTGTACAGTCCAGACCTGAGAACTAAAATAAATAAGTAAATAAAACACAGTAACCCTTCTTGCATCAGCAATGACAAAAGTTCCCATCTTTGATATACTCTTTCAAAGAAAGTAGAACATGTGTAATACTTCTTAGAAAGATGAAAACTCCCCTTCAAAAAATATGCTTAAGGAAGGTTAACCTGGCATGATAGGAAACATCAATAATCCAGAATGTTCCCTGAGATTTGTGGAAAACTGATTTTTTTCTGGACTTACAGGTACCAAAAATATGACAGCATGCACAGGGGGAAAGAATGTCAGTCAGATATTTGAGACATTAAACATCTGTAACATTCACAAGACAGGATGATCACTTCAGGTTGCAATGGGTAGGGACTGATTTACAACACTGTTAGAAATAAAAGGAATACTAACTACAATTATGGAAAAGTAATATGTTTCTCAAACTTATGGAATTGACAGCAATAATAAAGGACATTGTCATGACTAAATAAAGTAAATTTTATGGGTCACCAATGGAACCATTTAAAGAAACAGATTATTGTAGTTACTGGATCAGAGTAAGTTATTTATTATTCTTTATTATATCTTGTTTAAAACAAAAATGAATCTCTAAAAGTGATGAATGCTATTCCTTTGAAGGGGGCAGGTACAGTCTGTGGATCGTTTTAGAGAATTTAGGTGACTTACAGGAAGGCAGTAAGCTTGAGCTGGCATTTTGTAGAGTAAAAATCACTCTAGGAGATAATTTCACTAGAACTGGGGATGGGGGGTTTTGAGGTCAGTGAGAATAACCACTCACATCAGTCAAGCAGGTGTTACAAAGGGGACATGAAGGAAAATAAGTCTAGAGACGTTCTTGGTAGGTTAGCCAAAACCAAACCTCAAGAGTGTGGCAGCAGGGTACTCAGTCCTTAAGTCAGCACTAAATTAATATGCCAGCAAATCTGGAAAATGCAGCAGTGGCCACAGGACTGGAAAAGGTCAGTTTTCATTTCAATCCCAAAGAAAGGCAATGCCAAAGAATCCTCAAACTACCACACAATTGCACTCATCTCACATGCTAGTAAAGTAATGCTCAAAACTCTCCAAGCCAGGCTTCAGCAATATGTGAACCGTGAACTCCCTGATGTTCAAGCTGGTTTTAGAAAAGGCAGAGGAACCAGAGATCAAATTGCCAACATCCGCTGGATCATCGAAAAAGCAAGAGAGTTCCAGAAAAACATCTATTTCTGCTTTATTGATTATGCCAAAGCCTTTGACTGTGTGGATCACAATAAACTGTGGAAAATTCTGAAAGAAATGGGAATACCAGACCACCTGACCTGCCTCTTGAGAAATCTGTATGCAGGTCAGGAAGCAACAGTTAGAACTGGACATGGAACAAGAGACTGGTTCCAAATAGGAAAAGCAGTATGTCAAGGCTGTATATTGTCACCCTGCTTATTTAACTTCTATGCAGAGTACATCATGAGAAATGCTGGACTGGAAGAA
>SJYQ01001242.1:2431566-2523975 GCA_006410935.1 Redunca redunca
AAAGCTGAAACTCCAGTACTTTGGCCACCTCATGCAAAGAGTTGACTCGTTGGAAAAGACTATTGGGGGCAGGAGGAGAAGGGGATGACAGAGGATGAGATGGCTGGATGGCATCACTGACTTGATGGACGTGAGTCTGAGTGAACTCGGGAGTTGGTGATGGACAGGAAGGCCTGGCGTGCTGCAATTCATGGGGTCACAAAGAGTCGGACATGACTGAGCGACTGAACTGAACTGAAATTTAATTTTTAGTTTCATCAGAATCTTAGATGATTCTTTTCACAGAGATGAGGTATTTGCCAAAACTCTACCACTAACTGCATGCTGCTGAGGATTGATCACAGACTGCTGTGTATTATCTAAAGAGACTCAAGCTACACCTCTTCTTTAAGTCAATCTTATGTTCACATTGAATTTTCATTTTACTGATTTTTTCACATCATTTATAATAAAAATTATGGAAGCAATTGGTCAGCTAAAGCTGAACATTGTATTTTCTTCTAAGAAGACTTACGTCATAGTTCAGTGAAGCCACGTTCCAGGGCTTTCGGTAGTACGTCAAGGTGTTGCCATCCCAAACTCGGTCACAGAGTCCATTGTAGTACTGGTTGTCAAAAGGGGTGCTGAGTGGATCCATGCCTAAGATGTTGATCCTAAGAGTGAACAGAGTAGCGTCAGGCATGGAGATACTGGAGCGAGTGCCAGGCAGTCCTCGGGAACTGAGAGAGGAGAGCTTCAGCTCATTGTGTCCCCACAACCCGTGTGATGGTGTGATAGAGTCAAGAACAGAAGTAAGAGCCTGGTCACCTCTACCTATGTCCAGGTGGGAGGTACACCTTAGGAAGGTCTTATGAACTCTTTTAGGCAATTAGGCCACTGTTGAGCCCAATGAAAGAAATTCAATAAGTAGGAAGCAAGGGGACATCTGGCTGTTAGAGCTGAATTCTCACTGATGTAACTCTTAGTTAAACTCCCTTGGTGAACTATAAGCCAATGCTACAATATCACCTCTTAAAATTATCTGAGAACAGAGCATCTCAGGGGGGAGTATAACATATGCCTATGATATTTAATCTATGAATCAACATGGGGCCTCTTTCTCTCCCCATTCTCTTTAAATTTAAACATTTTCCTCCAGCTGTCTCATTGTCACAAACCTTGTTTCCTCCAGAATCATTTCACTCTTATTACACTTTTCCAAGAGGAACACAAAAATGTCATCATCTGGCAAGGCATTCTCAAAAGTTCTCCTCTTTTCTCCTAGCAAAATATTGTTATTTGGCAAATTTTAATTCAGAAATAAGAATCTTGTTTAGCCTAAAAAATATTGACTTTGATTTGTAGGCCAAAAATCAATGTATGAACAAGAAACAGTTCATTCTTTGTGAAGTGCTAATTGGTGAAATAGTCCTTGCTGTCTAGACTGTATTTGGAATAAATGGCCCCAGGGCAGAGAGGCCAAAATAGAGGTTTGCTTCTCATATCCATAATGTAGCTTGGCACAAAAGCATAAATAGGCTCTAAGCAAAACTCTAAGCCAAAGCTATTGCTCTGGACCATGTCCCTGAGTCCAATGAGCTGGATTACAAATCTGGATGTTGGTTTCAAGAGTAATTTGTCAAAGAGTTTGGATAGTAAACCCATTGCTAATGCAAGAAAAATAATTGGAAAAGTATCCTATTTCCAATGGGTTTGTTAAAAACAACATCTTTATATAAACAGCACATTCTTAATAAACTTTGAATCTACAAAGAAGATGAACATTATAGCTCAACTTAATGAAAGGCAAGTTAAGGAAATGATTTAGTAATATCTTTCTCAAGGCTGATTGTATAGTTAGAATCAACTCCTTCTCACTATTTGCCCCACCAAAAGTACCTTTCATGAAAAATACTATGGCCCTAAATTTCTAGTAAAGGGCCAAACAGTAGACTTAGTTGAACAAGGAAGAGAGGAAAAAAGAAACACTATACATCTAGTTTACATTCTTAAACATCTTATACTGGATGGGAGATTAGAATTTTGGCTTCAGATTTTCACCCATCCCTGTATTCACAGACATGTGAACAATAAATACTTTTTAAAATATTGCTAAGGTTTCGATACAAATACATAGAATACTGGAAATAAGTGATCTGTGTTTGTTTCTTAAACAAGACCTCAAGTACTTTATTCTGTCGTGAACTTGTCTTCCATGTATCTTATTAACAATTACCCTGTACCTCTTTGTATTTAAGGAATAATGACATTGAATTGGCTTATAATGATGCAAAGAGTCAACTCATTGGAAAAGACCCTGATGCTGGGAAATATTGAAGACAAAAGAAGAGGGCAGCAGGGGATGAGATGGTTAGATAGCATCACCGATTCAATGGACATGAACTTGAGCAAACTTTAGGAGATAGTAAAGAACAGAGAGGTCTGGCATGCTGCAGTTCATGGAGTTCACAAAGTTCATGCAGTTCATAAACAGTAGGACATGATTTAGAAACTGAATAACAACAATAATGGTGATGTACTCTTGACTGATGTACCTATGAGTAGAGTAGTGTTTGTAATAAACAATGGGTAATATTAAGATAGTTAATATAGTTTTTGATTTTATTAAAATTATAGTCAAGGTAGGGGTTGATACAATTACCAATCTCAAACAATAGTCCAAGGATGAATGTGCATGAACCAAATGGATAGTACAGGTAAGTGATGTACAAAGTTCCCAAGAGAAGGAGGTCCCCATGGCAGGGTCGTAAAAATGGTTTTAGAAGGAGTATCATGCTTTGATTTGAGTTTTGAAGATGGGGTCTGGAGGGCAGAAGGAATGAGTGTACAAAATACTGTAAGTGGAGGGACTGCTCTGGTGGTCCAGTGGCTAAGACTCTGCATTCTCAATGACCAGGGTGCTGCAACTAAGACCTACTGCCGCCAAGTACATTTAAAATATTAAAAATGTTCTATAGGTAGAAATATATATAGCATATTTTTGGGTGGTAGTCTTCAGATTTTCTGGTTGTCTAATCTAATAAATCATGCCTCCTTGTATGGTTTTAGTTTGACATCTAAATTGTTTCCTTTTAAGTTTAAGTAGTTGCAAAGGATAAATTGATGAAAGTGAAAGAGGAGAGTGAAAAAGTTGGCATGTTAAAAAGCAGAGACATTACTTTACCAACAAAGGTTTTCTAGTTAAGGCTATGGTTTTTCCAGTAGTCATGTATGGAAGTGAGAGTTGGGCTAAAAAGAAAGCTGAGCACCAAAGAACTGATGCTTTTGAACTGTGGTGTTGGAGAGTCCCTTGGACTGCAAGGAGATCAAACCAGTCCATCCTAAAGGAAATCAGTCCTAAATATTCATTGGAAGGACTGATGCTGAAGCTGAAACTCCAATACTTTGGCCACTTGATGTGAAGAACTGACTCATTGGAAAAGACCCTGATGGTGGGAAAGATTGAAGGCGGGAAGAGAAGGGGACGACAGAGGATGAGATGGTTGGATGGCATCACCGATGTAGTGGACATGAGTTTGAGCAAGCTCCAGGAGTTGGTGATGGACATGGAAGCTGGTATGCTGCAGTATAGGGGGTCACGAAGAGTCAGACATGGCTGAGCGATTGAACTGAACTAAAGGATAAGTTTCCCAGCATGCTGTAAATATTTACACTTTAAAATATAATAATTGTGCTTCTTTTAAAAATCAATGGCATATAAATTCTGTAGTGATAGCAGGTATCAAGTATTGACAATGTTTATATTTCTTTAACAGCTGGTTGTTTTATGGTATTCCTTTTGATTCTTCTTTTTTAAAAAATAAATTTATTTCTTAGAAGATTTTTAGGTTCATGGCAAAATGAGTAGATAATAGAGTTCCCATATTCCCCCACCCCCTTTTATGCTTTAATCTATATTTCTATTTCATTTCTGCTATAGAATTTTAACCTAATGTAATGGATTTTTATGCATGGAAGTTTTAATTGATCACTTTTTCACACTTTGCTGTACTCAAAAGATATTGATTGAAGTTTTAAAAACATTAAATATTCTTTGATCATAAGGTCTAAGTGTTTAATAAATTCTTCTGGATTGAGTTACCATTTTTAGTAGTACCTTTAAACATATTAAAATTTAGCAATATTTAATAAACATAAAAATTTTTATTTGAAAAGCATCTCTCAGTGAAATGAATGGAGCTTCTTTTTAATTAATTGACTAGTTACTATACCCATGTTAGAATATTACTTACTGCTAGAAAAAACATAGGGCTCAGTATCGACTTCATTTCTACTTTTCATTTTTATAGAGGTAACTGCTGAGAAACTTTATGCACATAAGAAAGTAGATAAGAATAGAAGGAATTTTGTCATAGCAATGTCACTCAATTCCTCAATCTTCTGAGTTTTATGCCAAAAAAAAGAATACGTATTAGTCTTTAGTTAAATGTTATTTTTACAGTCTATTACCTGAAAATTGATTAGGACATCTTTAAATGCTGTTGGCAAAAAGAATTGGAGACCACTTGACTTATAAGGCCTTAGAGTACAAGTACAACTGAGTACAAAATTTGGAATTGTTTCTTGGTTTTTCTATCTCATAGGGAAATATGAAATGGATGAGGGATATACTCTTCTTTTGGGAAGTGGGAGTTAGATTGTGAAAGAAGAGGTGTGCCAGGAGAATGGGTTTGGCAACTGAGTGAATGATCCTGAATCTTCAAGCTTATCAGTTAAAAATCTGTATGTAAGGAATCGAAGATTTATTATTAGTTACATTAGTTAAGTAACTAATAGTTGGGGAAACTGTTATTGTAAAACTCACCTATCTCCCCGCTGAAAAGTCTTTTTGCACCCCACAGTAAGATTACCCCAGTTTGAAGGGTTTTGTTCTATGGAACAGCAAATTGCCCAGTTGGCTGGATCCATTTGGAAGGTGACAATGAAGCTGATCCACAGACTAAAGGACTGCTAAGGAAGAAATGTTTCAAAACTTTTGACTTAGTTCCACCACTACAGAGACAGCCAGTCTAGTCTAGAATGAGCCAATTTTTTTTCTGCCAAGAAACATGAAAACTTCTCATGGATGGAATGTCATCGCTTGGGAAATAAAAAGCATGTGTTCTTTGGCAGCACTTGGAGATGGCTGTTTTTACACCTGCACCTAAAACCCAAGGCATTTCCAATTTACCAGGTGAGCCGAAGAGCAGGCTCCCTCCACAGAAGTGGTGTTATGCTTAGATCACACACAGAAGTAACTCCTTGTGCATAGCACATCATTTTCGGCTGGTATGGTTTTTTTTTTTTTTTTCAATGGCTGCAAGATGGGTTGGGGATTTCCCTTAAACACTTCTGAAGAATCTCAGATACCAAGAGGCTGAAATATTTGTGATACAAGTGAATTCTCCTGGCATGAGAATTTAAATGAGAGTCCTTCAAATGAAAACAACTATAAATTTAATTAATTTATGAGTACTTGTGACTTTCATGTGCAAAAGAATCTGACTGTATATGACTGATATGACTTGGTGAGGTTTTCCAAAATGGAGAGTTTATAAGCATGTAGCTATGATTAGTTTGTTTATTCCTATTATCTCTTTCAGTAAAGTCCCATAGCATATAAGCATAATGGAGATATATAGTATTGATACATAAATATGTAACATCAATGGTATTGAAGAATATCATGATTACTGATATAACAAAGCATGCTATTTTGAAATCGATTGTTAAATATTAATTACTGGTTTATACTACTCTCTATAGTGTTAACTCAAATATTTGGGTAATAAATAACTAATTAAGGAGTTTCATTTTCTCAGATTAGTTATGCTTTGAAGTTAGGGAGTTGACTTATGGGCTTTGTAGTGATGTGGGAGGAGTGATGTGGGTAGTGAGGGGAATGTGGGAAGAAAGAGGGTTAGGTAACATGGTGAAAAAAAAACCACATAGTTTTCTATCAGTCAGGGAAACTTGGGTTTTAGTTCTGCTAGCAACTAATATCGGAGAAGGCAATGGCAACCCTCTCCAGTACTCTTGCCTGGAAAATCCCATGGGTGGAGGATACTGGTGGGCTGCAGTCCATGGGGTCACACAGAGTCCGACACAACTGAGTGACTTCACTTGCACTTTTCACTTTCATGCATTGGAGACAGACACGGCAACTCACTCCAGTGTTCTTGCCTGGAGAATCCCAGGGACGGGGGAGCCTGGTGGGCTGCCGTCTATGGGGTTGCACAGAGTCAGACACGACTGAAGTGACTTAGCAGCAGCAGCAACTAATATGTCAAAAGGCCTTGTTTAATTTACTTAGTTCTTATCTTTAAAGTGAATATAACGCCGCCCCTAACTATCTCACAGGATTATTATGAATAGCTAAGAGAGGGAATGTGCAAAAAATTTGGAAAAATTTAAAGTATTATGCTCATCACCAGCCTTGATCAAGGTAAGGCAGGAGGTATTTAAGGAGTCTTGGCTGCTCTCTGGGATGCCTCATTGGGAAACTCCCTGGCAGATACCACAGAATGAATTTTCTCTTCATGTACAAAAGAAACCTATAGATAGCAAATGATTGTTTTTCAGCCAAGAGGGCTACAATTTCTGTATCCTTTTCCTAGAAAATCAGGTGTAGATTTGCATCAAGTGAGAATCTGTAACACAAGTAATGCCCTGCTTGGAGCCTGTTTGTTTAGTTCAGAGAGAAAACTTTCTTAGATTCTACATAAAGCAATAATTGTATGGAAATGAGTGAAACTTCAGCTCTGTAATGAGAAGCAGAGTCTCAACACCAGCCCCACATGGCATCAGAACTACTCTCTCTGATCTTTACCTCTTGGGCAAACTCCAGAATGCTGAGACCCCCTGAGAACTTATACCCAGGTAGAGATCCAAGAAAAGTTCCAAGAGAACTTTTCCAGTCTTCCTGGGCATTCAAATATTTGAATCAAATTACCAGATCTAATACTGGCAATTCAACTTCAAAAGTTAATGTGTAGTTTCAGTCTTGCTATCATCTTCCAGAGGTTGATAACCAAGGGGTCTACTCTCCTATTGACCTCAGAAGTAATCAAGTATTATCCTGATAGTCTAGTCTATTCCGTAGACACCTACTGAAGCCAGGCAGTTTGTCCAAATTATCTTGAGATGCTGATTCAGCACTTAACTTCTTTCAAGCTCAAATGTAATTTAGACAGAATACAGACCCAGAGGCCAGTCTTTGTACTGGCTCAAACCATCTACCACTCCAGCATGGCAAGAGAGGTGGGGATCATTTTCACTCATCCTCATCTGCAAGTATACAAGTGGAGTACAGACCCATATCCTGCCGTCCGTGCCAGCTCTGACTCTTCCACCACTCTGTTTCGGCAAGGGGGACGAGGATCATGTTCACAGTTATCCTCATCTGAATAGTCTCCGCAGTCATCGTCACCATTACACAGAAGTCGATTCTTTATGCATCTGCCTGCAATCAAAATCAGGAAAGACAGAAAGACACTGTGCATCTCATGCCAATTTTCTTTCTTTCTGAAGTTATCAAACATCCTTTAAAGTTAGAGAGGAGTGATCACACATTATATTTGGATTTTTTTGTATCCATACTTGGAAGTATGAGGGTCAGGAAGCACATGTCCTTCTTTTTCCTTATAAAGGCACACAGAAACCCATACCAGGCCATGGGAGGATTACCTGTACCGCACCGAAAATCACTGCCACAGTCATCCTCGGGGTCTTCGCAAGCCTCTGTGGGTACACACTGCCGTCGGTCTCCCACAGCGTCCATACACCTTCTCCCATTAAACTGTCCAAAGACCTCAATGCTCCTTGAACGAAACTGCACAGAAACAGCTGGAAATGTTAGCGTTTCTAAGGCCAAAAAGGGCTTCTGATCTGAAACTGCATCCACACCACTGCAGACCTCCAACCTCCAGTTGAGTCAAAGATTTTAGGATGAAAGCTTGAAACATAGTCCCTGACCTCGCTTGAAGGAACACCTCATGTGGTTGGCAGGCTCTTGTATAGAATATGGTTCCTCGTGACATTTGTTCAGCCAACTGTGCAGCATTCAGGTTTCCCAGTAAGGTTAGCCTAATCCATTTAGATATTTTCCTTTCATTCTGAGTTCAGAACACAGCTGGTGGTGGTGGGGTGGGGAGATGAGGCTCCTACCTCTTTGTCATTTTCCTGGCAATACCGTTGCCATCTGGGGACACCAGTGGGGAATGGCAAAGAATACTTACCATCTGTTTGAGGCAAGGGTCACATTTCGACCACTCACTCCAGGAACTCATCCTGCAGTCTATGGGCAATGGTGTGTCATGTCTTTCTTCCAGGTTGTAACTAAGATAATAAAACATACCTGTTAATAATGACCATTATGCGTGCTTGTTTCCAAGAAGTCTTCACAAACCAGATTAATTTATTTACTTCTTTCTCTCTTTTGAACCTCAGTACTTATCCTTTTACTCCATCTCTCATTTGACACTTGATCTCATGCTGTATTGCATTTTCAACTCAACTTTTTTGTTTAATTCTTGTATTGCACTATAATTTAACCTTCGGCCTAAGGTGAAGAAAACTAGTAAGTCATCCAGCTCAGGAATTTCTCACTGATTAGTCTTATTTTTTCAAATAGTGTACAGACTCACTGAAGCTAGGAATAATCTTTCACTCTGTGCCCCTCAGAGAGTCTGGCAAAACTTCAAGTTGCCCTATTTCCTTGCAAATTTAAGCCAGTCCACCCAGCCGTTCCTGTTGTGAGCACTTCATTAATCAAGCTTTCCCACCCCTGCAATTTGTATGTCCTGAACTTACAGCATCACACTCCACATCAGGACTTATTCTTCATCCTTTTTGAATTTCAATGTATATTTTGGGGCACTTTTAACCTTCCCTCCCACCCCTAGCTGTGCTTTTCTGGCTTTGAACTTTTCTTTCTGTCTTGGTTCACCATTCCAGGCTCTCCCAGTTGAAGCATCACCTTGAATTACCATCTTATTCAATGGCCGAAAGAAAACCAAGAACAGAAGGTATGAAACAAGAATCCTGTAAACTTCCTGCCCCGTTTTCCTGAAGTGGCACCTGTCCTTTTCATAATGCAGCTTTTAAGTTTTATTTTGGAGGGATGGTAAGGCCAATCCCTCCTCCAAAGCTCTAGCTGTCAGCATCTCTTTGAGCCCTTGTTAACTATTCCCTCCATTAAAAACTCTCCTTCACTCCCAGCTCCTTGCCATTTGTATTAGACTGTATTCAAGTCCTTGACATTAAATGTAAACTAATGAATGAACAACAGAACACTCTTTCTGAGCCTTACTTTTCCTTCCAGCTACTCTCACTTCCCCCCAGCCTTCACAATGACACTTTAAGGATTTCCTAGAAATATATTTCTGTTTCTCTCTGTTCCAAAATAATAATACGTCTCAGTTCCTCCTTTTAACTACCTCCCAAATTCTCTCTTTTTTTTGGGGGGGCCAGCTTTCTGGAAAAAGTAGTTTGCACTCTGGTATTGGAAGAAAAGCTATGACTAACCTAGATAGCATATTCAAAAGCAGAGACATTACTTTGCTGACTAAGGTCTGTCTAGTCAAGGCTATGGTTTTTCCTGTGGTCATGTATGGATGTGAGAGTTGGACTGTGAAGAAGGTTGAGCGCGGAAGAATTGATGCTTTTGAACTGTGGTGTTGGAGAAGACTCTTGAGAGTCCCTTGGACTGCAAGGAAATCCAACCAATCCATTCTGAAGATCAACTCTGGGATTTCTTTGGAAGGAATGATGCTAAAGCTGAAACTCCAGTACTTTGGCCACCTGATGCGAAGAGTTGACTCATTGGAAAAGACTTTGATGCCGGGAGGGATTGGGGGCAGGAGGAGAAGGGGACGACAGAGGATGAGATGGCTGGATGGCATCACTGACTCGATAGATGTGAGTCTGAGTGAACTCCGGGAGTTGGTGAGGGACAGGGAGGCCTGGCATGCTGTGATTCATGGGGTCGCAAAGAGTTGGACACAACCGAGCGACTGAACTGAACTATTTTGTTCCTTACCTTCCAATCACAGCTCAACTCTCCTGTCCTAAGGTCATTGCTTTTGCCAAAGTTGACAGTGACTCCAAGAGGCCTTCTCCCTTGGTCCCCTTCAGTCCTTACCTCACTGACCACTTCACAGCCATCAGTGAGGTTGACCACTCTTGCTCTTTAAGATAGTCTCTTTCCTTGGACTGAATGACACCAGGCCCCTTTCATTGCTTCTTTCCCCTCTGTCCTTTGCTCCTACTCTCCTGGGCAGATTCCTTGTCTTTTGGCAGTCTCAGAAATGCTGTTTATTCTCAAGTTGCTGTCCTTGGATTTCTTTTTCTCTCTACATTTTCCCCAAGGGTTTGGTGTCCATGTATATGTTAAGGACACCCAGAGATAAGTCTGCAGCCCAGAAATCTCTTCTGAATTTTAAACCCTTGGATATAACCCCTAATTGGAGATCTACATGTGAATGTCTTCATGGCTTGTGAACTTAAGAGTGTGTGTTTTCTGTGTGTCCAACTCTTTGTGACCCTATGGACTGTAGCCCACCAGGCTCCTCTGTCCATGCGATTCTCCAGGCAAGAATACTGGAGTGGATTGCCGTTCCCTTCTCCAGATGATCTTCCCTACCCAGGGATCCAACCCAGGTCTCCCACATTGCAAGCAGATTCTTGACCGTCTGAGCTACAGGGAAGATTCCATGAACTTAATGTTTCTCCAAACAAACCTAGTACTTCTTCTCTCAAGGGTGTTCCTCCTGTATTTATTGTCTTGGTAAACAGTGCCTCCATTTATGCAATCACCCTAACCAGAGACTAGAGTGGTATTTGTGTTATCGAACCTCATCCCCCAAATAGAATCAACCACTAAAACATTTTCTTTATCACTGTAAATGACTCTCAAATCCTTCCACCCTTCATCTTTTCCAGACATTTCTCTGGTCTACAAAAACATTTTATCTCTCCTAGATGACAGCAATTTCTTTCTAATCTGGTTTCCAGAAATCATCCGGAGAGAAATTTTTAAAATGCAGAGCTGATCATTCATTCCCCTATTGAAACTCTTTAGTAGTTTCTCTCTGTTTTGAAAATAAAGTCTGAATTTCTTGACATGATACGGTAGGCAGAGTAACAACCCCCAAAGACATCTGTGTCTTAATCCCCAGAATCAGGGAATATGTTTACTTCACAAAGATACTCTGAGCATGCGATTAAGAGGAGATTATTCTGTATTTAATCTGGATGAGCCCATTCCAATCATGTGAGCTCTTAAAAGCAGAACAGTGGTTCAGAGAGATATGCAGTCCAAGTGGCAGGAAAAATTCAAAGCATGAAGAAGGACTCCACCCACTGTTGCTGGGTCTGATGATAGGAGTTTCACCAAGGAATGTAGGCAGCCCCTGGAAGCTGGAAGATGCAGGGAAATAGATTCTCCCCTGGAGCCTCTAGAGAGGATTCTAGCCCCACCGGAGCCTTGATTTTAGCCCAGTGAGACCCAATTCAGACATCTGACCTGTACAACTGCAAGATAATAAATCTGTGTTGTTTTAAGCCACTAATACATGATCATTTGCTATGATTGTAATAGGAAACTAAGACACGTAGTTTAGAGCACTCTATATGGCCCATCCTCTTTCTAATTCTTCATCTCCACTTTTCCCTCTAATTCTTCAACTCCACTTTTCCCTCTAGCCACACTGAACTTGAAAGGCCCAAGATAAGCACATTTTCTCACATCTTTAGGCTTTTAAATCTAATGTTTCCTATTCACCACACTAATCTTATTTTTGACATAGATTTTTTCCTCAGAGAACTTTCCCTAACCCTTCATATAATTTACTTTTCCACGTACATATTTTTATAGCATCTTGTTCTTCCCTATATAAGTGTCCTAAGTACCTAGCAATGACATATTTCATTTAATCAATTTATCTATTCACTTTTTTATTCATTCATCAAATATTTATTGCCAACTATTTGCTAGGCTTTAAGGATACAATGGTATCCAAAACAACCAAACAAAATAAAACAGAAACCACGATCCTCCAACTAACAGAACTTATGTCCTAGATAAAAATATCAGTGAGCTAAGGAAATTCTCAATCTTGCTCAGCTTGCATATCAAGTGTCTGGAACATAATGGGTACTCAGCAAATGTTTTATGAATGAATAAATGAATAAGTACATGAAGAAGAAGAAAGTTCGTGATCTTTGGTCTAGGACAGACTCAGGTCTGTGTTTTTCTAGGCTCTGATCTCCTGGTGAATCACTTATATTCTTACAAGACTTGCTTGTCATTCAGCAACCTTTATGACTGAAGATACCATTTTTGTAAGTCTGACTTTTGCCTATATCATTCAGAAAATCAGGAAACTTGATAAGCTTCAGTCTTCTAAAAGTACGGGTTAAAAACATTTAAGACAAGCTACCAAAACTCCTTAAAGAACCTGATTTCATGGAAGTTTGAATATTTACATCTATTTAAGACCACGTGGCCGAAAAATTTTCTGCGAGAACTTTTTCATTAAACTAAATCCTCATCTGGAACTGACCAGCCCTAATCAAGAGGCAATGGCGGATGCACCTTTATGACCTAGAGAAACAGGAAGGTCTCACTACTGATTGCATATCATAATCCTCCAATAGTGAAAATAGGAATTGTAAAATTATAACCCCCCATTCCACACTAATTAAATCAAGCTTTCTAAGGATGGGCTTCAGGCACCGATGTTTTTTAAAAGTATCCCAGATTATTCTCATATTCACATGAAGTTGAGAAAAACAGCTTGGCACTAGCTGGTGGATATCTACGAAATCTGGGGTGTAAGGGGGTGTCCATTACACTGCATCACCCAAGCTTGAGATCACCACTGACCTGAGTCACTGCACTGGTTTATCACTGGTTTTAGGAATCACTCTAGGCTTTACCTACTAATGTACTTATGGATCTTTGTAATCTACAAATCTAGCCTTTCTAGTATTAGTTAGGCCTACTGCCTTCAACTGGATTATTTGTTCCTGTCTTTTTTGTATTTATCACTTACTTAGAATATCATGTTAGCATTCTGTTTCAGTGTCTTCCCCAAAGAGATTAATTCCTTGGTTTTAGAAATAACACCCTAAATATACCAGTGGTATGACACATTATGCACCCAATATGTCAGCAAATCTGGAAGACCCAGCAGTGGCCACAGGACTGGAAAAAATCAATCCCTATCCCAATTCCCAAGAAGGGTAGTACTAAAGAATGTTCTAACTATTGGACAATTGCACTCATTTTCCATGCTAGCAAGGTCATGCTTAAAATCTGGCATGCTAGGCTTCAACATTATGTGAACCAAGAACTTCCAGATGTCCAAACTTGATTTAGAAAAGGCAGAGGAACCAGAGATCAAGTTGCCACATTTGCTGGATCATAGAGAAAGCAAGGGAATTCCAGAAAAACATTCACCTCTTTTTCATCCACTATGCTAAAGTTTTTGACTGTGTGGATCATAACAAATGGTGGAAAGCTCTTAAAGAGATGGGAATACCAGACTATCTTTACCTGTCTCCTGAGAAACCTGTAACGGGTCAAGAAGCAACAGTCAGAACCCTGTGTGGAACAACTGATTGGTTCAAGATTGAGAAAGGAGTACAACA
Organism: Redunca redunca; assembly: GCA_006410935.1. Lineage (NCBI taxonomy): Eukaryota > Metazoa > Chordata > Mammalia > Artiodactyla > Bovidae > Redunca > Redunca redunca. Next base: position 2,445,199 of record SJYQ01001242.1, read on the forward strand.
GGGCTGTCTGCTGTCACCCTGTTTGTTTAACCTGTATGATGAGCACATCATGAGAAATGCCGGGCTGGATGAGTTACAAGCTGGAAAAAAGATAGGCAGGAGAAACATCAACAATCTCAGATACGTGGATGATACCACTCTAATGGCAGAAATTGAAGAAGCACTAAACAGCCTCTCGATGACGGTGAAGGAGGAGAGTAAAAGAGTCGACTTAAAACTAAATATTGAAAAAACTAAGATCATGGCATCCAGCCCTACTACTTCACGGCAAATAGAAGGGGAGCAGGTGGAAGTTGTGACAAATTTCCTCTTCTTGGGCTCTAAAATCACTGCAGATGGTGACTGGAGCCATGAAATCAAAGGCTATTGCTTCTTGACAGGAAAGCTATGACAGACCTAGATAGTGTGTTGAAAAGCGGAGACATGATTCTGCTGACAATGTCCATATAGTCAAGGCTATGGTCTTCCCAGTGGTCATGTACAATTGTGAGAGCTGTATGGTAAAGAAGGCAGAGCGCAGAATTGATGCCTTCAAACTGTGGTGCTGGAGAAGACTCCTGAAAGTCCCTTGGACAGAAAGGAGACCAAACCAGTCAATCCTAAGGGAAATCAACCCTGAATACTTGTTGGAAGGGCTGATGTGGAAGCTGAAGCTCCAGTATTTTGGTCATCTGAGGTGAACAGCTGACTCCTTGGAAAAGTCCCTGATGCTGGGAAAGATTGAGGGCAGAAGGAGAAGAGGGCATCGGAGGATGAGATGGCTGGATGGCATCACGGATAAAATGGACATGAACTTGGGCAAACTTCAGGGGATGGTGAGGGACAGGGAGGCCTGGCGTGCTGCAATCCACGGGGCACAAAGAGTTGAACACAACTGGGAGACTGAACAACAGGACACCGTACTCTTTCTCACCTGCTACTGAGACCAGCTTCAGTGAATTACTCGTTCGGAGAGTATGGTACAGACTCGGGGATTATGAATGGAAGGTAAAACTCACTGCAAATACTGTAGAGTGACTTATAGTCCTTTGTTTGGCAATCCTAGAGTGCAGTCAGTACTGGGGACCAACCAGAAAGACTGTTCATGATGTCACACATCAGTGACTAGGACCCTGCTCCCGTCATACTGGCATTGACTACAGAAGTTTCTCTAACATCCTTCACATCAATAGTAGCCCCGCATTAACAATGTGCACACGAATTGACTCACACTTTGGACTTAGAACAGAGCACCAGATGTTTGCCTTTGATCTTTTATTGCCCTCCTAGACCGTGATTTCAATTCATCCTCTGAATGATCCAACCTGGTCCCATGGGTAGGTCTTCACAGATCCCACTCTTGCCTCAGAAGGACTTACACTCCTCTAAATGTCAAGCTCAGTGTATTTTTTTGTTTGCTAGGACTGCCATAACAAAGTGCACAGGCTTAAACAGCAGGAATGTATAGGTGTCTGCAGTGCTGAATTCTTCTGAGGCCTCTCTCCTTGCTTTGCAGGTGAAGGTCTTCTTCCTGTGTCGTCGTCTTCATTTGACCTTTCCTTGGTACCTCTGTGTGTTCACAGTCACTCTTCTTATCAGGACACCAATTATAATGGATTAGGGCCTGCCCTAACGACCCCCCAGTGCAGTCACATTCTGAGGTACTGGGAGTTAGAATTTCAGCACATAAATTTTGGAGGGACACAATTCAGCCCATAACACTTAATAAAAGTTTTTTGATTAAGCAGTGTTTTATGTTTTCCACTACTTTTTTTTAGACCATTTCCAAAGCTTATTTTCTCAAAACAAAAACAAAAACAAAAACAAAACCTTATTTTAACACTGAGGGTAAATTCTACAGGAGTTATCAGTTATATTTTACAGACAGGAACCTAAAAACAGAAAATTATTCTGCTTATTCCAAGTTTGACAGTTAGTAGCAAAACTGGGTTAAGAATCTCTTGTCTCACCACTCTTTCCTGCTGTTATTTAATTGCTAAGTCATGTCCAGCTCTTCTGTGACCCCATGGACTATAGCTCCCCAGGCTCCTCTGTCTGTGAGATTCTCCAGGCAAGAGTACTAGAGTGGGTTGCCATTTCCTTCTCCAGAGGATTTTCCCCACCCAGGGATCGAACCCTCGTCTCCTGCATTGGCAAGTGTATTCTTCGCTGCCAAGCCACAGCTACACTTTCACTTCCTCTCTTATGCTCTCTTTTCTCCCCACCTCAAATCCTCTTTGAAATAATCTAAAGAGTCATAGCTTATTCCACAGTTTATGGATGTAATAGTCTGAGGATTGTTAGACATTTAGAGACACATTAAGTTAATAAGAATATATTTATTTTTTAAATATAGCAGCTCTAGGTAAAGGTCAGCAATTAGGCAATCTAGTTCTTGCCTGGATGTATTTTTAAAGCTTATATTCAGGTTAGCCATGGAGTTCACACCCAAATGAACTTTTTGGCCAACGCAATATATAAATGTTATCAAATTAAACAAAACTGAAAATTACTGAAAAGTGTGTGAACACCTGAATGTTTTGCCTTCACTACACCAGATACCTGGATATTTAGAGGAAAATTAAAGATAGGGCTTGAGGGAATTATTAGGAGGAAATAACAGATTATGCAAGAGGAATGTGTTATTGAAATGAAAGCACTCCATAAATATTAAGAAAGAAGGTGAGTAATCTTGGATAGCTCCTTTTGTGCCCAGTACCCCCTCCCCAGACCCTTTAACTCAGTAGACAGAAAATCTTTTGTAGCACAAAGACTGTGTCTGTACAAAGCCTACCACCTGCCTTTCACCCTGCTGAGCTATTAGGCTGAGTGGAGAAGTATTTATAATGCATTTTCTGGATTCTTAGATGAAATGTGTTTATCAAGTAAAGCCTACTTCCAAGTGTTTCAATCTCAGCTTGAAAGTCATTTCCTAGATCAAAGAGATGTACATCAACTTGGCAGGGGGTCTAAATCTGGACCAGAAATGCATTAAATGAAGAGCCGCTGATGTCCACCTGGTTGCATCTCCCTGCCATGAAGAGAGGTTTCCAGCTTCAGAAAACGAAAACCTCAGGAGAGTAGTTCACACCCCAGGACACTTTGTGGTGGGCCCAGGCAAGAAAACGCCTGCTGTAGCAAGGAATCCTTTTGTCAATAAATAAGACAATGTGGCTCCTTTGAGTGAAGAAATATAAACTAACAGGACTGCATTCTTAACCCATGGATCCTCCAGCTTGTTTATTTCCTGTGGTTCATCAGGTTGAAGAAAAAAATATAACGGCGGTGGTCACTACTCGAAAATTTTAGGTCATCTCCTGGTTTCCCAAGTCTTAGTTAAGAGCTTCTCTCATGTACTCCCAATGAGCCAACAGTCAGTAATATTTATGGAGGACCTGCTCTGTGTCAGGAATTGTCCTGGTGACTGGGGCCACCAGATAACATCTTGACCATCATGGAGCCTATGTTCCAGTGGGTGAGATACAATAAAAGAGTATCCTAAAAATGCAATATATAGTATCAGTTAAGAGATGTGAGCTGTGAAGGAAAATAAACCAGGGTAAGAGGACAAAAGTGCCATAGGCTGGGGTGGAGGTGGGGGTTTCTTGCAGAGGGTAGTGACTGAACCCTCTCAGAGAAGGTGTGCGCGTGTGCTCAGCCACTCCGTCATGTCTGACCCTTTGTGACCTCGTGGACTGGAGCACGCCAGTCCTCTGTCCATGGTGGTGCTTTACAAATGCGTTCACAATTTTTTTCCTGTGAAGACTATCAAAGATGGGATCTATGTGACCCCCCTTGAAGCTGGTGGTGTCTTTGTCAATGCCTTTGATGAGCAGAACACAGGGGAAGTGAGCCTGTATGACTTTTAAGGCTAGGTTGGAGAAGGCAATGGCACCCCACTCCAGTACTCTTGTCTGGAAAATCCCATGGATGGAGGAGCCTGGTAGGCTGCAGTCCATGGGATCGCTGAGGGTTGGACATAACCGAGTGACTTCACTTTCACTTTTCACTTTTCATGCATTGGAGAAGGAAACGGCAACCCACTCCAGTGTTCTTGCCTGGAGAATCCCAGGGATGGGGGAGCCTGGTGGGCTGCCATCTCTGGTGTCGCACAGAGTCAGACACGACTGAAGCGACTTAGCAGCAGCAGCAGCAGAGAAGCCCATGCAAGGTCTGCTAGTTTATCTAAAGACACTGGCCCTAGGAGCCTTTTTACCAATATGTATGACGCCAGCTATCCTAAGCCCACCATGTGGAAAGTACACACATACGTGTGTACACACACATACACACACACATACACAAGAGATTTCTAAGGAGAATCAATTGCTCCAGTCCCCCAGCTGCTTGGGTCTTCCCAGCTCAAGTGACAAACATGAGTGAAGTTGTCATGATGACCCCAGCCCCAACCACATTTGCCTACATCCATATGAGACATCCATGACAACCACTCAACTGAGCCACGTCAATGTCGAATTGGAGTCAAAGAAATAATTGGTATTGTTTTAAGCTCCTGTTTTGTAATGATTTGTTATACAGTAAAGAAAAAAATGATAACAGGAGCTCCTATTTGTTTTGATACCTGAACGAATTCAGAGAGAAGGTATGGGAGGGTCTGGAAGAAGAGTGTTCTCTGCTAAAGGAGTAAGGGGCAAAGGGCCTGAGATGGCATGTTGGAGGCACAGCATATGGAGCAGAGTGACCACAAAGTAGAGTGAGATGCATCCGGAGAAACAGGCAGGAGCCGCTCATGGCTTGTTGGCTGTGATGAGGAGGTTGCATTTGATCCTTAGCTTGATGGGAATCCTTAGAGGAATATGAGAACAGTAGCAACACTCAGATTTGTGTTTTCAAAAGATTTCCCTGGTTGTTGGATGGGTAATTGACTACTGCAGAGTGGACAAGAGTGGATGCAGGGCAGACAGGATAGTGATTTGAGCTAATGTGGTCGCAGTAGAGACAGTGAGAACTGGGCAGATTTGAGGCATATTTTAAAGGTAATACCAACCAGACATGCAGTTACATTGCATGTGGCAATGACACTAATAGAGGAGTCAAGTATGGTTCCCAGGTTTTGACTTAGTAACTCGGTGAGTAGGGCTTCCCAGGTGGCTCAGAGGTAAAGACTCTACCTGCCAATGCAGGAGACACAAGAGATGAAAGTTCGATCCCTGGGTTGGGAAGGTCCCTTTAGAGTAGGATATGGCAGCCCAGTTCAATATTCTTGCCTGGAAGACTCCATGGACAGAGGAGCCTGGTGGGCTATAGTCCATGAGGTTGCAAAGAGCAGGACATGATTGAGTGACTGAGCTCACACAACACAGACAACATGACTTGATGAGCAGTGGTGCAGGCTGGGTGGGGATGGGAGGCGAAATCAGTAAGTCTGTTCTGGACATGTTTAGTTTGCGGTGCTTGTGATATTTTCAAGAAGAGATGTTGACTAAGTAATTGGACATTGGGCTCAGGAAAGAGATCTGTGTCCTAGATATAAACCTGAGAGTTGTCAGAATATAGGTTAGGTGACATTTCTCACTATGAGGCTGGAAGTGAGTGGTGTGTCTGGAGTAAGGCTGAGGACTGAGACAACATCTAAAGGAAATGTTACAACATGTCTGAAAGCTGATGGGAATGATTTGGTACAAAGGGAGATACTGTGGATGTCGAAGAGTGGGCAGAATTAAAGGAGCAGTTTTTAGTGAGGCTGGAGCGGATGAAGCCAGTGCACAAGTGACCGGTGAGGCTCAGGGAATGTGTTGCCTTTAGCATTGTGGGCCTCAGAGAGTTTGGCTGAATTGCTCTCGCCATTTACTTGTTGATATTCCTCACTAGACTGTAAGCTCAGTGAGGGCAGAGACCTCAGTAACAGGCTCTGTATTATACTATATCTCCCGAAGCAACACCCGGCCCATGTTGCAAAGTCAAAAAATAACTCCTGTATTAAATGAGTGAATAAATAAAAGACCATACTTGGCCAAGAATAGTTCATAAATAAATATCTATTAACTGGTATTAAATATAGATATTAAAAACACGGATGGATACCACCAAACAAGGAGATTTGGGATATTTTCTATTTTGTTTTTTTTGGCTGTGCTGAATGGTCTATGGGATCTTAGTTCCCCAACCAGGGATTAACCCCACAACCCCTGCAGTACCACTGGACTACAGGGGAATTCCTTGGATATTTTCAATTTAACAGTCAGGCCTAAATTTTCTATTAATGAGTGTTGGGGTATTTTTCCAGATTGCTAAGTTTAATTAAAATAAATTGAATGATAATTGCTAACTTTTATGAGTTATGTTTATGTTTATAGTTTATGTCAGAATCTCTTCTAAGTTTTATATTCATTCTCTCATTTAATTTTTACATCAGCCTTATGAGGTATCTTCTACGAGTATCATCATACTTGAAAGATAATAAACTAAGCCACAGTAACAATGAGTGATTTTTCTCAGGTTACATAGAAGCTTCTTGGTGGCAGAGCTGGGATTCAAACCCAGGCAATTTATCTCCAGAACCACCATACCCAGCTACTCTCTGGATTCCTAACTCCCAGTCTAGAATTTCTTAACTGTTAGAAAAATGAATAATAAGGTAAATATGACTACTAGAAACATGCCACGTATACAGCCAAAAGATGAATGACAAAACTGGGAAAGACGTTCATTATTCATACCAGAAATAAAGGACGACTAGTATATAAAGTCATCATAGAAATCTCTAAGAGACTCAGTTGAAAAATGGGCAAAGAATACAGTTAATGGAAAATAAAACAATTCATACATATAGCCTTTAAACATATGAAAAGATGTATAGCCTGATGAAGAGAAAGGCAAATTAATTCTATTCAAGGATACTATTTTTTACCTATGAGTTCTGCAAATATAAAACTTGGCCTACAGCAAAGCTTCAGAGAAACAAGCACTTTTATACTTGACTGACAAAAGCGCAAAATAATACCCACCTATGGGACCGTGTGGCAATTTCAGCAAAATCTTGAAGCAAAACCTTTTGACCCCGTGATATATTAATATCACTTCTGGGAATTAATCCTCAGGTACAATTATCCATTTTCAAAATGCTATATGAATAAGGATATTCATTGCAACACGGCTTATATTAATAATACAAAGTGGGAAACAACCCAAGTGTTGGTCAATAAAAGACAAGTTCTCTGAACTCTATATCCATACAATGGAAAATTAATCATTTGTGAGAGGAGGAAGTTCCTTTCAACTGATGCAGAAAAGTCTCCAGGATATATTGCAAAATGTAAAAGAAGAAAAGCAAAGTACAAGATAGTGTATATGATATGATACCTTTTATGAAAGAAAGGGAGAGAGTTAAGATTATAGTCGGCTCTATGCTTTAATCCACATAAAGACATACTGGAAGGACACACAGGAAACTAAAAAGGTGGTTCCCTGTTGGGAAAGTATGAGGTGAGGCAGGGTGTGTTCTAAGTACTTTATATGTAACACAAATCTCATGAAAAGTCAACACTTCTCAGTGTTTAGTTGTTATTTTTTTTGATCTTTGAACCATGTAAATATTTTGTTATTTACAAATGAAAAGGAAGAAACTGACAATAGCTATACTCATAGCACACTCTCTGCATGATGGTCACTTTGCTAGGCACATTGCATTTGTTATCTTGGCTTTCTCACAGCAGGTCACATTGTCATTTCCCTTGTGCAGGTGCTAGGAACAGGTTTAGAGAAGTTAAGGAATTTGCCGAGGGTCACAGAGCTAGTAAACTGTAAACCTCAACCTCAAGCTGCCTGGCTCTGGAACCTACATTAGGAGCTGTTATTTTACTTGTACAGTGGTTTTTGTTGTTTTTCTTTTTAAAAATATTTCTAGTCTACCTTGGGAGTCACAAGAGATGATGTGCCATGACCTAGTCTCATAGGCACAATTGTGTTTGCAAACAAATGATCATTGAAAATCCCCAATGGTTCACCAATTGCAAAAGCAACCACTTCAGATAAAGTGTCTGCAGTGTCTCTCCCCTGAATACTGGCTGTAAGTCCCTCCCCTCCTCTCCTAAACCAGAAAGCACATCAAAGTGAAAGGAATACCAAGATTATTACTTGAAGAAACACTTCACATTTATTGAGTTCTTACAGCATATTGTAAGTCAATTACAGGTAAAGAGATTTAATGTCTACATTGAACCTTATTAGATATTCACTGGGGCTTCCCAGGTGGTGCTAGTGGTAAAGAATCTGCCTGCCAGTGCAGGAGACATAAGAGATATGAGTTTGGTCCCTGAGTCAGGAAGATCCCCTGGAGGACGGCATGGCAACCCACTCCAATATTCTTGCCTGGGAAATCCCCATGGACAGAGGATCCTGACAGGCTACAGTCCATGGGGTTGCAAAGAGTCGGACGTGACTGAACAATTAAACACACACACGCGTGTGTGCACACACACACACACACATGCACACACACACACACCATCTTACAGATGAAGGAACCAAGGTACAGAGAGGTTGAGTAACAGTTCAGAAAGGTTGCCCAGAGTTATATTGTTACTAAGTAAGTAATGGCACCTCAACTTGTGCTTGAAAAGTCTGGCTCCAGAGGACTGCTCTGTTCTGATCAAATTTGTATTTTAAAATTGTTTGCAAACACATTTCTTTGGCTGAACTATGTGTCTCACTCCATGACTGGTCTGAACACTCTGTTTGACTTCAACCCTGTATCAAAGGGCTGAGCACAGTGTTCGGAACGGGGCAGCCTCACCAACCTCCTGAGGGCATAGCAATGAGAATGACTGCAGCCCAGCCCCAGCCAGTGGTGCAGCTGCTTAGAGCTGGGGGGCAGCCAAGGGGCCTTTCTGGTCCTCTCTGAAACTGCAGGGCATGACCAGAACCTACGGGATCCAAACTTCAAAGCCATGGAAGCCTTCCCAATGGCCTCTCATTCTTGATCAGCAGGAGTCATGATCTAGGAATGTGGGTTGTTTAAATTATTTTTTAACTTAAGAAAGGGTCAGGGTAAGTACGAGAGGGCTAAAACAACTTTCAGTAACTGGCTTCCTCAAACCCCTTTGTACCTGATGTCCAGTAAATGCAAATAATGCTTCTTAGATAATATGGGAAGAGGCAGTGATGGGATAAAGGAAAGCCTGGTGAAGCACTTCACCCAAGCCCGGGCTGGTCTGTGTAGCATGTCTGTGTGTCCCCTCCTGGAAGCTGCAGCTGTACGAGCAAACTTTTCATGTCTGATGGGGCCCAAACAGAATTCTAGCCTCCATAGCAGCTGGGAGGCAGGCAGTGATGTGCTTGAGATGGGCACCAGCACCCAAATGGAATTTGGTGAACCAAAGATGCGAGCTTGGTCCCTGGGTCAGGAAGATCCCCTGGAGGAGGGCATGGCAACCCACTCCAATATTTGCCTGGGAAATCCCCATGGACAGAGATTCCTGGCAGGCTACAGTCCATGGGGTTGCAAAGAGAGTCAAATGGACTCTCAAAAGAGAGTCAAATGGGCTTCCTAGGTGGCTCAGTGGTAAAGAATCTACTTGCCAATGCAGGTGACCCAAGTTCAATCCCTCCAGGGTCAGGAAGATCCCCTGCAGAAGGAACTGGCAACCCACTCCAGTATCCTTGCCTGGAGAATCTTATGGAGAGAAGAGTCTGGTGGGCTATAGTTCGTGGGGTGGCAAAAAGTTGGACATGACTGAGTGACTGAACAATGCCACTCAGTCCTATGACTGAGGGAAATTGAATACAGGTCACAGTCACATTGGGCAGAGGGATGGTGTAGTTGATTTCCCCAGGCTGTATTGTCAAAGGGTGGGATATTTTAATACTGTCACCAGATGAGATCATGATGTATCAGATGACACAGGACTGTGTGTTCTCTAACCATTCTGAATTACAACGTAGATGGTCAATAAGCACATCTTGTTTGGTTGGTTTATTTTCTGGATTGGCTTGGAATGGGCTTCCTGTTCCCAATTAGGATCAGAGCAAAAGAAGAGAAAGTGTTTTTGCTGGAAGCCTGGCTTACAGGTCTGCACCATGGTGATTCTTCCATTCCCCTAAACCTAAGGACAAAATGTGTGCCTCTGGATACCTCTTGGGATGTCAAGGAAGAGAAGGAAATTGGCCAACCTCTGCCTGGTGTGGAGGCAAAGGCAGGATGTAGCCAATTATTGAGAGTGTTAGACATGGAGGCAGAGTGTGGGAGAGATTTATTTCCTTAAACTTCTCAGACCCTACATACTGACGCGTGCATATGTGCTAGTCGTTTGCAACCCAGTGGACTAGACCACCAGGCTTCTCTGTCCATGGGATTCTCTAGGCAAGGATACTGGAGTGGGTTGCCATGCCCTCCTCCAGGCAATTTTCCCAGCCCAGGGATCAAACCTGCATTTCCTGCATTGCAGGCGGATTCTTTACCACTGAGCCACCAGGAGAGCCCCCTAGAAACTGATAAACCCAGGTTTATTATATCCTAGTAAAAACCAGCTGTGTTTCTTAAGTCCAATATTTGAAGAATAGCTCAGTCTTAACATTTAAATACCTTGTTTAAAAGAAACCCCTGGGAATGGCAGCAGGTCTCCTGAAAAAACTCTGAAAGACATACCTGAGCTTTTTCTCATTCTTTTTCCAAGTTTAGATTCTCTGGTTCCATAACTTAATGTGAGTAAAAAAGTTTTACCTACTTTGCTGCTATAGAAGCAGACCCAGAAATGGCAAAGCCCGCAGGGAAATTCCAGAGACAGCGAGAAAAGTGACTCACCTGGAAGTGGGCCCCGCTCTCAGGAGACTTATTTCTAGAATGCATATTGCAAAGGCAAACCTCTGGCCAGCAGACATTTGCACTAGCGAGATAGCTCCCGGAGTGGAATGGCCGGACAGTTCCTGGAAGACACTTATTTGCAACGGACTGGGGAACAATTATTGTTTGTTTTTGCTCAGGATTTCTTTAGAATTGGGCCTCCTGGGTGCCAAAGTCCAATCAAAGGAGAGTCATTTCGTAACTTGAGGCCTACCGTTTTGGCCAAGAGTGTATTTATCAATTGTATATTCAAGTGAGGAGCCCATGACTGCTAAATGGCTGAGATGTGTTGAAAACAAAAACCCAACAAACAGACAATTTCAGTGGTTCTCATTTTCAGAAACTCTGGGAGGGATCATGAGGGACTGTGTAATTTGGAGGAAAAAGGTCTGTGGATAATTCTTATAGAGGCAGAAACTCAAAATTAGTAAAAGAATTGCACTGACTAGAAATGGAATTACAGACATAGCTGTTGCCCTCTGAGGATGAACTGTGTGGTATTTCCACATGGACAGATCATAAAATGCATTTACAAACTGACATCTTTTTACAAGTGAAGTGAGTCATTTTGAAGAATCCAGGTACGTTCCCTAAGGCCTTTCCAGTGTCTTCCAGAAGGACATGGTGTCTTTATCTAAGAAGCACACCTGTCAGCAAGATATACTCTAGGATGGAATTACTTGCTCCAACCCATCAGAAAGAATTTTTTCCCCTCATTTTCACATTCTTCAGAACTTGTGAAAAGGGCAGGCTATTTTGGAAGTACTGGAGAAGGGGGATATCACAGTTGCTTTTAAAACACTGGTTGCATGAGAGAATGACTTGGGGGACCTGTGAATAAATGCTGATGTCAGCCCACTCCCACCTGATACTAATAATTGATCCAGGATGGGACCCTGCATCAGTATTTTTTAAAATTTTATTTATTTTTGGCTGTGCTAGGTCTTTGTTGCTTTGCTTGGGCTTTCTCTAATTGTGGCGAGAGGGGCTACTCTTCCTTGCGGTGCTCGGGCTTCTCTTGCTGAGAGCACAGGCTCAGGATTGTGGCGCACAGGCTTAGTTGTTCCATGACGTGTGGAATCTTCCTGGACCAGGGATTGAACCCATGGATAAGAATCCACTGCGCCACTGGGGTCTTCTTTCATCAGTATTTTTTAAAGTTTGCTGGGTCATTCAAATGTGTGACCAGGGTTGAGGTTTTGAATAATCACCTTGAGAAGAAACACAGGAGGTACAATATGTTATTGATGTTTAAAAATTTTGCTGACACTTAAGGGGATTTCATGGGCTTCCCTGGTAGCTCAGCAGATAAAGAATCCACTTGCAATGCAGGAGACCCCAGTTTGATTCCTGGGTTGGGACGATCCCCTGGAGAAGGAAATGGCAACCCACTCTAGTATTCTTGCCTGGAGAATCCCCATGGACAGAGGAGCCTGGTGGGCTACAGTTCATGGGGTTACAAAGAGTCGGACACGACTGAGCAACTAAGCACAGCACAGCACAAGGGGACTTCATGAGTTGAGGTGAAGTCGCTCAGTCGTGTCCGACTCTTTGCAACCCCATGGACTGTAGCCCACCAGGCTCCTCCCTCCATGGGATTCTCCAGGCAAGAATACTGGAGTGGGTTGCCATTTCCTTCTCCAGGGAATCTTCCCAACCCAGGGATCGAACCCAGGTCTCCCGCATTGGAGGCAGACGCTTTAACCTCTGAGCCACCAGGGAAGCCCCCAGGGGACTTCATAAGTATTCATTAATTAAAAATAGGAAAAATTCAAACATTAGTACATACCAAGGCCAGCAAAACACAGAGTAGTGTTGGGGAGCTAGTTTTTCAGTACTGCATCTTTTGCATCTTCTCTATTATCTTATCTAGAGTAAGAGTTAACTACTTACATCACCCTTTCCTGCCCCCTCTTTTAAAAATTTTATTTTCTTTTTGATACAGAGCAAGAGCTTTCTAATGGGATTAATTTCATCAGTTCCTAAGTCTGCTGTGTAGACAATTTACACGGTCAATATGTAGATCTTGTAGAACTGCCAAGTAATGAGGCAATTCGAATGTGTGTGAATACACTTGTAACTACATTCATGAATAAATTTTTCCCAAAGGACTCTGCTTGGGAATGCTTGCTAATGACAAGTGGGCTGTATCTAGATATAGTGTAAATCTTTCAGATATAATGGAGGAGTGCTGAACCCCCTCTCTTACATGGCCTCTCTGAACCCTGCCAGGATATTTGTGGAAAGAAGGTCTTGGAAGCAGGCATGGTAGAATGATGCTTTATGCTAATTAGACTTAAAGCTAATTGATTAGACTTTGTGATAATTGACTCATCAATTAGATGTAACTGGAGACTGAAAGGGCTTCCCAGGTGGCCCTAGTGGTAAAGAATCCACCTGCCAATTCTTGAGACCTAAGAGATGCTGGTTCAATTCCTGGGTTGGGAAGATCCCCTGGAGGAGGGCATAGCAACCCACTCCAGTACTCCTGGCTAAAGAATTCATGGACAGAGTAGCTTGGCAGGCTACAGTCCATAGCGTTGCACAGAGTCAGACATGACTGAAGTGACTAAGCAGCCACAGGAAATTGAAAAGTCGCCTCTCTCCTTGGAGACTGACTCACTGGAGGTGGAAATGGATGGGGGTATTTCTTAGCTGACTGGTTTAAATATTGAATTGCTCTGTAGAAGTTATTTTTTCCCCCATGGTTCAGGAAAAATGTAATGAAGCAAAGTAATGGGAGTGGCAAAGTATAATAATAATGTACTGTATTAATAATAATTATAAAATATAGTGTGTCTTACATTTTTGTAGCATTTTTAACTCTTCTTTGCTCTTAACAGCTATCATGTGTTGGACAGTTTTTGAAATGAGATTTGTGTTTCTATGTGTATTTCAAGGAAATGAGGCATAGTGATGCATTGGACTAGAGAAATGAAAATGATAGCATTTTAAATTTGTTTTTTTAAATTTAATTTTATTATTATTATTATTATTTTTTACTTTACAATATTGTATTGGTTTTGCCATACATTAACATGAATCCGCCATGGGTGTACACATGTTTAAATATGGTAACACTTAGTGGCTTCCAAAGAACAGGATGAATAAATGTTTATGAAACTTCTCTAATGTGCCAGGTTGTATGTGTCATCTCATGTAATCCTCAGGATAACCCATTTTACAGTTGAGGAAGCTGAGGTTCACTGAGATAACCTCATTTGTCCAGCATCACCCACCCTCAGTGCTGAGTAGCTGGAATGTGAACTTGGCGAATCTTAGGCTTTTCCTACCACATCATCAGTTCTGTTGGTACTATTCTAATTTGTCTGGTCTTGAGCTCAGTCAGGTCCAGCTCTTTGCAATTCCCTGGACTGTAGCCTGCCAAGATCTTCTTGGTCTTCAAGGTACATGAGATTTCCCAGGCAAGAATACTGGAGTGGGTTGCCATTTCCTCCTCCAGGAGATCTTTCTGACCCAGGGATTGAACCCGTGTCTTTTTACCACATGGGTCTTCCTTTAGCTTCAATTTGTTGCAGCCTGCCTTTTACTCCACTGAAGACCTCCATACTGCTGAATCTGAGGTACATTTTTTTGGCCCTGTCTTTATCTCATAGAAGCATTTGACCCTACTGGCTGCTCTTACGCCTGAAAGTTCTCTGTTTCTTTGGCTTTTATGATACAGCATTTCCTGTTCTTCCACTTTTCGTTTGTTAACTCCTCTCCCTTGAAGGACAGGGAAGTCTGGCGTGCTACGGTCCTTGGGGTCACAAAGAGTCAGATATGACTTAGTGACTGAACAGCAACTCCCTCATCCATCACATGCTACTTACTATCAGATGCTCCTTGTCCATCCAGCAAATGCTACTATTCCCCTTCTTTCCTCAATCTCTACCTACTTTCTTATCTACTCTTAAGGTTACACCCACTATTTAGAACCAGCAGTCTCAAGAGGTGGTCTGTTGGAACCAGAAGTCTCAAAAGATGGTCTGTTGAAGCTTCTTTACCAAAATCTGGGTTCTTGTTTTGAAAGTGTAGATATCTGGAAGTGATCATTTTAAAAGATGTAAAATGTATTGTGTTACTTTCCAGCTTAACAATCTTCAAGTACTTCTAACAAATGGATTTTAATTTGTGTTAAGTTGAACTTGTCATGTCTAAAATCAAATGCATACTTCTTGCCCTGTCCCTGTCAAGGAAGTTCTTATATTCCCTATTTCATTAATGAGTCACCATTCCCCTGTTTTTCTGTTTCTATATCTCAAAGTCATCTTTGCCTTTTATTGTATTACTATTCTGATAGTGTATGAAATGTTGAGCAGTTACTTCATAGTTATTTTATAGTTACTGAATGATCAGTTCATTTTATTTGTTTCAGGTATTTATATATTTGGCTTTGGAACTTGAGACTTTGACAAAAAGAAACTAGTATTTGAGGACCAAACTATAAACAGACTCATTAGTTAACAATATTTAAACCCAGGTAAATAGAATAAAGGATGACGCTTTGCAAATCTTAAATTCTCTTTAATTTTATCTTTTAAAATTGTGCTTTCTTGACACTTCACAATTTCAGGGCTGAACACTGATGCATGCCCAGGGAGGATGGTGAAATACAGAAGCAATTGACTACCTGTGAATATCAAAGCACTGTGGACAGCACAGGCTATGATAGTACAGAGAATGCTGTTCCTCAAAAATTATAAGAAGGAAAGAACTAGGAGTCAGAGGAGCAGGCTTGGAGATGTGAGCTCTGAGTCACTATTTCAGGCCAGAATAAGGCCAATATGTTAAGCAGGTTGAGGTCAAAGACAGATGCTTCAGTCCTTGCCATTTTGAACTCTGGAGAACAACTTCCGGACTTTCTCAGTTTGGGGCAAAAAGCTAACTTGAAATAAAAGTATTTGTGCTGTGTGTTTGAGCCACTGATCTGGCTTCCTAAGTTCTTTGACTGCCATGTATCACAGTGGATATTTGTTCCCCCCTGTCCTGAGGAGGAGCCCCTGGAGGAGGGCATGGCAATCCTCTCCAGTATTCTTGCCTGGAGAATCCCCATGGGCAGAGGAGCCTGGGGCGATACAGTCAGTCCATAGGCTCGCACAGAGTCAAACATGACCGAAGTGACTTCACATGCATGCATGCATGTCCTGAGGAGGGATGAGCGGGGTAGTGTCAGGCTTGCTGTGTCAAGGACAGAGTGACTCTGGGTCACTCCTCTCACTCAGAGAGAAGGGTTAGGAAGGCATTTACAGTCAGATCTCAGGAGTCAGCATTAGTGAGGGCCAAGGCGCGGGTCCAGGCAGCAGGGTGGTCCACCAGGTCCTGTAGACTCCCCCAATTTCATGAAGAAGACCAGATCTGATATTTTTCAGTCAAAAATTCTGTCTACAGATACCAAGATGTTAGTGCCCAGGTAGATGAGATAAATGCTATAAATACTGGAAGGAGGATTGTTTAAGGACCTACCTGAGGGTCTAAACTTCTTTCTCAACACCTCTCTCTACACCTCCCAGAAAACTAAACAGCATTATGGAGAGGAGCAGGAAGAAGGGGAAGAAATCTAAAACACTGTGTATGTATGAGAAAGAGATAGTGTTACTTAGCACAGAAACCCTAAGGACTGGATTGAGGTTCTAGGACCCGACTCTGCATCCAGGAGAGTGGAGACTTGTAAGGAAAATCAGATTCATAGGAATAAAGGAAGGAAGAAAGGAACGGAGGGAAGGAGAAAGAAAGGAAGGAAAGAAGAGACAAAAGAATAGGGGTGAAAGTGTTAGTCCCTCAGTCATGTTTGACTCTTTGCAACCGCATGCACTGTAGCCCCCAGGCTTCTCTGTCCATGGAATTTTCCAGGCAAGAATACTGGAGTGGGTTGCCTTTTCCTTCTCCTCTTACCAATCCAGGGATCCAACCCAGGTCTCCTGCATTGCACGCAGTCTTTACCATCTGAGCCACCAGGGAAGCACCTAAATATAGTGTAAGCAAAATTTTGTCTTCTCTAAACATGTTTTACTAATCATTTTTCTCTAGGGATGGGGCTAGTCCATAGCTATAGATGATTTAAGTCAGGAACTTCATCTTGTTTCTGGTCCAGCATTGTCTTCATTTTTTCCCTCTCTACTGACTTGAACTTTTCCTTGTCTTGGGGTTTTGTATGACTCGTTGATGAACTGTAAGAAATCTCCCTGCTTTGAGTTCACCTGGTCAGTTTCCATTCTCTTTAAGTCTAGAGTTTTTGTTTGTCAAATTAGAAGCTGAAGAAAGTCACCACCACTGAAGAACTGAGGAAGAGAGAATAAGAAAGCACTGTAAAGAAAGAATAATTAAACCGTGTGTCATCAACCCATAGCTTTGATCCACTTCAGGAAGAACATGATACATTAACTGCTGTTGGGTAGTAAAAAAAAGTGTGCAATTTTATAACGGTAGTGCTGTTATAAAATGTGTGAACTTGTGTGAACAGCTTTCTTCACTGACTGTGAACCATGCACCTGGTCTGATCATGAGATGATGCAGGAGTTTGCTATTTACAATGTAGAAGAAATTGGAAGAATACTACTCATAACTCATCATTCACTGTGAGCAGTCTGATTAAAAATACTTCAACATGCTGATGGGAAATATCTGAATTAGAATAAACTGAGCATGAGGTTAAGATGGTTGTTGCATTTGTAACAGCCAGAAAATTTATGCTTTGAAGTGATAATTTATTTTATCCCTAAAATGAGCTCTGAAAGAGTCAAAGGAAAAAATGGATGAAAAAAAATTTTTTTTTCATTCAATTTTGTAAGCATTTTGGTTATAGGATGTGGAAGAGGAGAGAAATACTGTAGAGAGAATAGTCTGGGTAAACATAAGACACGCCAGTCTAAAGACGATGACATCAGTTTTTGGAGGGAGTGGAGTGGTTAAGTGGTTAACTTGAGGTTAAGTGCAAGGGCACTCGGCCTGGGGTTAGGTTTCCACTTCAGCCACTTACTGGCTATGCGACTTGGGGCAATGACTCAAGTTCTTTGTGCCTCAGTGTCCTTTTCTAGGAAATGTTCGCAGTCAGTAGCAGCAGCCCACTTCATAGAGTTAATATGAAATTAAATTGTTTACTGTTATATTCTCAGAAGAGCTTCTGCCCATGATGTTTTCCGTTATCATTCCATGACTGGCAGTGTTGTGCTTGAAGTGAAGTAAAATGAAGAACTGTAAAGCCGTTTAGAAAGTAATTACTCAGGAGTTTCATAGTCCTCCCCTCAAGATCCTTTCAACTGAAATGGCACATTCCTTTGAGTTTAAATTAGGTTTGTATTAGCATTAAAGCCTCCCACGCAGAGACTTGTAGTTCCCCGCCCCCTTCTATTTGATTCTGTTTGGTAACCTCCTGGCATTAACACACAGAGACTAGTCCTCTGCATTTCTACTTGCTAGTCAAAGTGCCTCACCATTAATTTTGCTGAATATGCTCTACAATGTGCTTCTCTTCTGCCCTTCCTTAGGGTGTTGTGGAGTCAAAGACTGCCTCCATCTGCGTTGGGAGGTCAGCCAATTTGGGGTTAAACAATGACCTGGGCTTGTGGGAAGCACATTAGCTAATCCATCATCCATTTCTAAGCTCTCTGGCCAGGACTGGCTTCAAGATCATGTGAGATAGCCTAGGGCTCAGCACTCAGGCAGGCCTCAGGCTTGGTTTAATGCTCAGGCAGCTGCCATCTTGAAATTCTGAATTTTATGTTGGGACTCTTGTTTTGAAAGTTAAGTTTGGTGGTAGAGTGGAACATGTGCACAAGCAGAAGGAATATGCACTGTGCGTTCCTCCTTCCATGGCACCCCATTTGCAGAGTGTTTATGTTGCCCTGTGAGCATAGGATTCAAGGATTCAAGTGGATTTATGATGTGTGGGAGTTCAGTGAATCAAAGCAAAAGTGAGTATAAGGTGAGACATAACACACTTTATGCTTAAGACTGAGTAAGTGGGGGTTAAGTGAGGGTGGGGGCTAGGTGACACTGACAGCCCTGAGAAGTCACACTCTCAACCAGAACTTGCTTCCAACACACACCTGCATGCGTGCTCAGTCATGTCTGACTCTTTGCAACCCTATGGACTCCTCTGTCCATGGGATTTTCCACACACAAAACTCCACAAATGACTAGGAAACATCAGTAAAGGAACACTTTATTACTAGTGTTCCTTCTGTGCATCAGCATCCATGTAACGCTGCAAGTGATGGTTGGATGGCATCACCGACTCTATTGACAAGAGTTTGAGTAAGTTCTGGGAGTTGGTGATGGACAGGGAAGCCTGGCATGCTGCAGTCCATGGGGTTGCAAAGAGTTGGACGCGACTGAGTGACTGAACTGAACTGAACACTGAAAGCAACAACAAAGAAGGAAAGAAAAAGATGTGGCAACACTTATTTTCTTTTCTTCTATATGTTTTACTCATAAGTGAGATATGCTGGTGAGATACACATGCATGAAGAAGTGAATTAAAGACAATCGAGCTAATTTTCTGCAGTGTTTCTAATGTTTCTGGTAGGAATGAAATGCATGCAAAAGAGGGCAGGAGGAGAAGGGGCGACAGAGGATGAGACGATTGGACGGCATCACTGACTCAGTGGACATGAGTTTGAGCAAACTCCAGGAGATAGTGAAGGACAGGAAGCTGGGCGTGCTGCAGTCCACGGGGTCACAAAGAGTCAGACATGACTGAGTGACTAAACAATAGCAACATGTGCATATATGACTTATGAAATATAAGTTGTATAATTTCAGTGATTCCACATATGAATTAAAGATTATAGGTAAAATTCATTCTAATATTTTACCATTTTAATTTTTCTTTACTTAGAACAACATTAAATGGCAAACAAAATACATCATATTAAGAGAGAGATTTCATAAGAAAGGAGAGAGCTTTATATTTTACTGCCTTTAATAGGGTTTTTACCCTGCTTTGAACAGTGGAGATTCCTCCATCTGTATTTTGCCCTGGGGCGCACGGATGAAACAGCCAGCCCTGCCTCTTCCTTAACTCCCTTTATTCTGTTTTGTGCTCAGTTGTTCAGTCATATCTGACTCTTTGCAACCCCATGGACTGTAGCCCCCTCCAGGTGCCTCTGTCCATAAGATTCTCCAGGCAAGAATACTGGAGTGGTTTGCCATTCTGGTAAAGCTAAAAACTTGGTTTCCCAGCCTCCCTTGTACCTCATAGTGACCATTTGACCACATTCTGACCAATGAGCCACAGTTGGAGTCCACTAGAAAGCCTTGGAGAAAACCAAAATGCTTGGTATGAGAAGCAGATATTGACTGTACCACCTTTCCACTTCTGCTCTCCTTGAATGGTTAACATCCCATTCANACATTAAATGGCAAACAAAATACATCATATTAAGAGAGAGATTTCATAAGAAAGGAGAGAGCTTTATATTTTACTGCCTTTAATAGGGTTTTTTTACCCTGCTTTGAACAGTGGAGATTCCTCCATCTGTATTTTGCCCTGGGGCGCACGGATGAAACAGCCAGCCCTGCCTCTTCCTTAACTCCCTTTACTCTGTTTTGTGCTCAGTTGTTCAGTCATATCTGACTCTTTGCAACCCCATGGACTGTAGCCCCCTCCAGGTGCCTCTGTCCATAAGATTCTCCAGGCAAGAATACTGGAGTGGTTTGCCATTCTGGTAAAGCTAAAAACTTGGTTTCCCAGCCTCCCTTGTACCTCATAGTGACCATTTGACCACATTCTGACCAATGAGCCACAGTTGGAGTCCACTAGAAAGCCTTGGAGAAAACCAAAATGCTTGGTATGAGAAGCAGATATTGACTGCACCACCTTTCCACTTCTGCTCTCCTTGAATGGTTAACATCCCATTCAAGAGCTACACAGCCATCTTGTGACCATTAAGAAACAAACTGAAGAACAGAAAGCCAAAGCTACAAAAGTTGGAGTGAAAAGTTAAGAGTCTGTGTCCTTGAGGGTCTTGTTGAGTTGCTGAGGCAGCATCAGCAGCCATCAATCTAGACTTTTATAGGAAAAAAATAACCCCTACTAATTTTAGCCACTATGAGCCTTCCCATTACTGTTGTCTGTTCATTATGAGTGGACATGTAGGCCATAAACAGCCTGCCTTACCCAAGGTCTTTCATCAGAAAGAGGCAGTTCCTCCTGTTTTTAGCTCTCTTGTTTCCACCATCAAGACCCAGTGAACCAGGTTCACTGGCCAGTGAGGGAGACAAGAAGGCACATACTGACCCTTCCTTCTCTTCCTCCTCCTTCTCTGCTAGCTCCTGTGCTCCAACACCCCTCTTAGCTGCCCTCAGACAACAGGTTCTGTGATGATCCATCAGCATAAGTAAGTACCTGGTGGAGGCAGCCTCAGACATACTCCAGAAACATCTCAAATCCAGCCTCAGCCCAGTTGGTTGACCCTGTAACTTTTGGAACAGCAATCATTTTCCTTTCTTACAGGTAAAGTAAGATAATAGGGACTGAAGTCAAGCATACACAAGAATACACAGAAGAACTATATAAAAAATATCTTAATGACTCAGATAACCATGGTGGTGTGATCACTCATCTAGAGCCAGACATCCTGGAATGCGAAGTCAAGTGGGCCTTAGAAAGCATCACTGAGAACAAAGCTAGTAGAGGTGTTGGAATTCCAGTTGAGCTATTTCAAATCCTAAAAGGTAATGCTGTGAAAGTGCTGCACTCAATATGCCAGCAAATTTGGAAAACTCAGCAGTGGCCACAGGACTGGAAAAGGTCAGTTTTCATTCCAATCCCAAAGAAAGACAATGCTGAAGAATTACCGCACAATTGCGCTCATCTTACACTCTAGCAAAGTAATGCTCAAAATTCTCCAAGCCAGGCTTCAATACTACATGAACCATGAAATTCCAGGTGTTTAAGCTAGATTTAGAAAAGGCAGAGGAATCAGAGATCAAATTGCCAATATCTACTGGATCACTGAAAAAGCAAGAGAGTTCCAGAAAAACATCTACTTCTGCTCTATTGACTATGCCAAAGCCTTTGACTGTGTGGATCACAATAAACTGTGGGAAATTATTGAAGAGATGGGAATACCAGACCACCTGACCTGCCTCCTGAGAAATATGTATGCAGGTCAAGAAGCAACAGTTAGAACTGGACATGGAACAACAGACTGGTTCCAAATAGGAAAAGGACTACATCAAGGCTGTATATTGTCACCCTGTTTATTTAACGTATATGCAGAGTACATCATGAGAAATGCTGGACTGAATGAAGCACAAGCTGGAATCAAGATTGCCGGGAGAAATATCAATAACCTCAGATATGCAGATGATACCACCCTTATGGCAGAAAGCAAAAAGGAACCAAAGAACCTCTTGATGAAAGTGAAAGAGGAGAGTGAAAAAGTTGGCTTAAAACTCAACATTCAGAAAACTATGTTCATAGCATCTGGTTCCATCACTTCATGGCAAATAGATGAGGAAACAATGGAAACAGTGAGAGATTTTATTTTTCTGGGCTCCAAAATCACTGCAGATAGTGATTGCAGCCATGAAATCAAAAGACACTTGCACCTTGGAAGAAAAGCTATGACCAACCTAGACAGCATATTAAAAAGTAAAGATATTACTTTGCCAACAAAGGTCAACGTAGTCAAAGCTATGGTTTTTGCAGTAGTCATTTATGGATGTGAGAGTTGGACTATAAAGAAAGCTGAGCAAGGAAAAACTGATGCTTTTGAACTGTGGTGTTGGAGACTGTTGAGAGTCCCTTGGACAGCAAGGAGATCCAACCAGTCCATCCTAAAGGAAATCAGTCCTGAATATTTATTGGAAGGACTAATGCTGAAGCTGAAACTCCAGTACTTTGGCCACCTGATAGGAAGAACTGATTCATTGGAAAAGACCCTGATGCTGGGAAAGATGGAAGGTGGGAGGAGAAGGGGAGGACAGAGGATGAGATGGCTGGATGGGATCACTGACTCAGTGGACAGGAGTTTGAGTAGGCTCTGGCAGTTGATGATGGACAGGGAAGCCTTGTGTGCTGCAATCCACGGGGCTGCAAAGAGTCAGACACGACTGAGTGACTGCACTGAACTGAACTGAACTGAAGTCAAGCAAATAAAAATGAATTGACAGAAAACTCCACAACTAATGTTAGGGAAAACTCAGGCATGAAGACTTTCAGAGGTGAGTTGTTTTTTTTTTTCCCTTTTCTTGTTTAACCACATCATCTTTGGTCATGACAGAAGCGCAGTTTCTTTGCCACTAAGCAGCCACCGCGGTTGTCTCCCTGGAGACTGGCACTTTTATGATCTTTAGCACATGGTGAGTTAGTGAAGTTGCTCAGTCATGTCCGACTCTTTGCAACCCCATGGACTGTAGCCCACCAGGCTCCTCCATCCATGGAATTTTCTAGGCAAGAGTACTGGAGTGGGTTGCCATTTCCTTCTCCAGGGGATCTTCCCAACCCAGGGATCGAACCCGGGTCTCCCACATTGCAGGCAGACGCTTTACTGTCTGAGCCACCAGAGAATCCCCAGCACATGGTAGAGGTCTAGTAATTAAGCACATTCAGAGAAGTAAGAGAGAATGAGGGGCTAAGCCCCTCATCGAGTGAGATGATACAAGGCTGAGCCTTGTTCATCAGCACTACTGTAATTAGGACCCATTAACAGGGCTGCTGCCACCACAGCCTGTGTGTGTCCACATTTGGCATAACAACTTAGAACATGAGACTTAGTTGTTTTTAACAGAATGGAGTTTGTTAAAACATAACGTTTCCCAGCAATAATCTAGGATTTTATTATTTAGCAATCTCCTCCAAAGGTTACAATAGCTTAAATATTTACCAAGGACTGTTGGGGAGCTCGTGTCTTTCACTAGGAGACTTTATATTGAACCCATTCCAGGAATACGGGTCAGAGTCCTCACTCATCAGTTTATTGCAGGGTCAACCAAATGCCTGAGTTAGCTATATCCTCTGTTCTTTCCCCTCCCTGCTGTCAGCACAGGAAAGACACAGAATCACACTCTGGTTCTTGAGACACAGTGTTAATACTTTGATGGAGGAATTTGAAACCACTGACTGAAAAGATCTCCCTACATAGCTGAATAAGACCTCAATAGCCAGAATATGGTCACATGACTACTGCTAGGTACAAGGGAGGCTGGGAGATCAAGCTTTCAGCTTTACCAACTTCTATAGTAAAGGTAATTAAGACACACAGTTTTACGGTAATATACCACGGAAACTACTCACTTAAAGAATTGAAGCAGATTATGGCAGAAAGTGAAGAGGAACTAAAAAGCCTCTTGATGAAAGTGAAAGAGGAGAGCGAAAAAGTTGGCTTAAAGCTCAACATTCAGAAAATGAAGATCATGGCATCTGGTCCCATCACTCCATGGGAAATAGATGGAGAAACAGTGGAAACAGTGTCAGGCTTTATTTTTTGGGGCTCCAAAATCACTGCAGATGGTGATTGCAGCCATGAAATTAAAAGACGCTTACTCCTTGGAAGAAAAGTTATGACCAACCTAGACAGCATATTCAAAAGCAGAGACATTACTTTGCCGACTAAGGTCCGTCTAGTCAAGGCTATGGTTTTTCCAGTAGTCATGTATGGATGTGAGAGTTGGACTGTGAAGAAGGCTGAGCGCGGAAGAATTGATGCTTTTGAACTGTGGTGTTGGAGAAGACTCTTGAGAGTCCCTTGGACTTCAAGGAGATCCAACCAGTCCATTCTGAAGGAGATCAGCCCTGGGATTTCTTTGGAAGGAATGATGCTAAAGCTGAAGCTCCAGTACTTTGGCCAGCTCATGTGAAGAGTTGACTCACTGGAAAAGACTTTGATGCTGGGAGGGATTAGGGGCAGGAGGAGAAGGGGACGACAGAGGATGAGATGGCTGGATGGCATCACTGACTCGATGGATGTGAGTCTGAGTAAACTCCAGGAAATGGTGATGGACAGGGAGGCCTGGCGTGCTGCGATTCATGGGGTCGCAGAGTCGGACACGACTGAGTGACTGAACTGAACTGAACGGCAGCCATTTTAAAGCACAATGCCATTCTCAGATGAGCTGTAGCAGTAATAGATCCCATCTTGCTGAATTACAGTGGCAAGAGAATTAAGTTATATTGTGTAAATGGTAAAGTACTTCACAAATGCAAGATTATTTTGAGAAAATTAATACCTTCTCTCTTTGTATGTGTTATGTGTGAGAGATTGGAAGGCACATGGGCTGTTAAAGTTCAGCTTTTAGCTTAGATTTATGTGATGCTTCATTGAAACCCTCTCCCAAGGATAACAGTTTTACCGTAAAAGCTGAATTCCTGGCTTACAGGTGTAAACATCACTGCTACTGTGCTGTGCTGTCACTCCATCATGTCTGACTCTTTGCAACCCCCTGGACTGTAGCCCACCAGGCTCCTCTGTCCATGGGGATTCTCCAGGCAAGAATACTAGAATGGGTTGCCGTTCCCTCCTCCAGGGCATCTTCCCAACACAGGGATTGAATCCAGGTCTCTGGCATCGCAGGCGGATTCTTTACCATCTGAGCCACCAGGGAAGCCCAAAATACTGGAGTGTGTAGATTATCCGTTTTCCAGGGGATCTTCCTGACCCAGGAATCGAACCAGGGTCTCTTGCATTGCAGGCGGATTCTTTACCAACTGAGCTACCAAGGAAGCTACTGCTGCTACTAAGAGACTCTAAAGAGGTCTGTTTCCACTTCACAGGGACACTTCGGGAGGCACCTCCCTCTGCTTGGTTAACAGTAGTTAACTACTGCACTGGAGTGAATGTCATCCCCTTGTACACATGAGCAAGGGTTAACCTCTGGCAAGAGCTTGCTTAAACCACACGGAAATATCACACAGGTTCAGTGGGTTAGATGCACTGCAGAGCATTTGGATACGCCATGTAATTTGTGCAACATATTCTTATCAGCAGCCCTTTCCAGCTCATCTGTGGTTTACTGGAAGCTGCTTACGTGTGGAGCCTGTTTCTCTATATTCTACTCAGAAACAGATCAGATGTTTCAGTTAAAAGGAAAGGTAAGGCAGTACTATCAAATATCCCCGAACAGTAAATGCCAATCAATGACACTTATTCTGTCAAGTTCATCCCATTACCTGGAGATGTCAACTTTAACACCAAGACTTCTACACTTAAGCAGTGTCTGCTTTGGGGTTATCTGTTTTGTAGCTCTAAGTCTTGAAATGAATGAGAGCCTTGAATGTCTTTTTTATTTTTTTTTTAAATAAGGGAGAGTGTTTAAGAGTGTCCTGGTGCTAAAGACAATTGACCATCAATTTGCCAACCTCACTTAGAAACCTAGGAGCTCTTCTGAGCAGCTTACAGAAGCTTGAACCAGTCCACAGAGCTGTGTTTTGACAAAGTCAAACATCACTGAATAAAGAACAGGGGAGGAAAAGGTAAAAGGCATGAACCAATAGTTCCCTAATGAATGATTTTTATACTAGACATAATTGAGGTTGTTCTGGCATAGGTCTTATCCACTGGATTCCCATTAAACTCCCAGAAAAGGAGAATGTATAGGTCTGAGAGGAAAATTGAGTCTTGAAAAGCAGCAGATATTAATTTACCTGTGGTCCTATTTCACAGATTTCTACTTTTTCATTTTGGTGACAATCCAGAGTGAGTCATAATTAACATTTGCTCACCTTACACTAGTATATGTTATATCTTGACCTTATCACATCAACCTAAAGCAGGGGTCAAATGAACCGACGGTAACACATGAGATTCTGCTATTCCAGTTTATTGAAATGAGTAAATTTATAGCTTTCTTTGCATACAGAAAAGTGCACAAGGAAATAAGTATGTACAAAACAATTGTGTGGCTGGTCATCAGTTTCAAAAAATTTATCTACTTTCAAAAATTCAAACTATCTAGAAATAATTGCCTCCAGTTTAGCACATTTAGGTATTTGGACATATAAAATATTATTTCAAGTCTGTTGATAATAACTGAGTAGAAAGTCAGACATTGCCATACATGATCAGCTATTACCATTCAACATAAAACCATAGGACTTTAGCTTGGACTACTTGGGGCTAATCAACAGAGGTTCATGAGGCCACCACCTTGTTTTGATCCTGAGCAGTCATCCTCTTCTTCCACCTAAAGATAACATTGTATGTGGTTGATTAACACCCACAAGAACCTGAGCACTAGGGGTCAAGAAATAACATTAGAAACCCAACATAAACAAAATAAAACAAAACTCATTATGGCAAGAACAAACCTTTCAGATCTGTGCCAACAATAGGACTGAAAATGAGCTGGAAGAGTTTCCAAGATTGTGAGGAGAAAAATACTGCCTACCTTAAATTTTTAATGATAACACCAAATACTTGCTCTACAGAATCCACCTCCCGCCCCCATTTATCTTCTGACTGTGAGACGGTGGCATCAAGAAAGCTTTCCAGTTACTTGATAAAGGTCTGGCATGACCCCAGATAAGCACCTATCATGTTCGGCACAATCACATTTAACTTTGTGATGTGCTACTCTTAGGAATGCAGTCCTTCATTGCTGAGTTGAGTTCAATTTTTCCTCCATGTGAACTGTTCTGGAACTTCAGCTCAAGAAGATAGCCTCTTATTCCATAGAAAGGATAAAGGTTGTGTGCATTTGCAACTCTAGTTACTGAGATTAGCGATTACTGAGAAGGCAGAGCATAGAGGCTTCAGACCTGCGAATCATTAGATATTTTTGCCCCATAAAACTCTATTGTTTATGAAAGAGAGAAGCCCAGGAGCAAAAATGACTGAAAAGAGAATTGGAGGTAAAAGAAGAGGCAAGATGAAAAATGATTGTTCCCTCCTTTGCAGTAGCTAGCAAGAGATAAGAGAAAGGACAATCTCACCCTTGAGAGAAAATGTATCTTCAGAAAGAAAAGTTGCATCCTTAAAAACATTCTTAGGTGTGTCAGATTCCAAGGAGATTCTCCTAAGGAGAAATTGCACTTGCTTCCATTTTACTTTAAAAACGCTCTGTAAGTGATGGTCTGAAGCAAGATTTAAGAAGGTGCCTTGTTCTATAGTCTTTAGGTTTAATGCTCTGAAACAGAACCCCCAAACACTATGAACAGTAGGGATTTCAAAATTTATTCAAAACAGTATGATCTGAGGGGCTGTGGTGGCTGCATCACCCAACCAGAGGGTACATGGGTCACATGGGTTCCAGAAGGTTCTAGGGTCACAACAGACAAGGGTCCAAGTAGGAAAACTACTTCACTTACATTCGGCTAGGGAGTTTAGGTTCTTAATTTATTTAAAGCCATAGATTCAGTTTAGCGAAACAGAAAGTAGAAGGTATTCTACAAGTGGGAGAGGCAGCAAGAAATAAGGCAGTTGATAATACGTCAAAGCTAAAACAAGGGCAAAGGTCAGGACTTGTCTGCCAATTAGCTTTGTCCTTGACTACCAAGGCCAACCTCTGTTTCTCTGGACAGTCAGCATGCCAAGTTCCTAGAGAAGTATGGAGAAGAAAAAAACCCACAGTTAGAATTTTGCAGTTGAATATTTAAAGTGTTAAACATTAAGTCATTATCTATGTTAATAATAGTATCTCCTAGGACTCATTCAAGAGGATAAAACACCTGATATAGAATCTGTAATAAAGTGATCAACTCAAGTGCTCAATAATGTTAGCCATTTTGTCCCATGGTAGTTCTTCTACTCACTCCCCAATCTACAATTTAGCAGGTAGAATTACCCTTCCTTCATGACCTAAAGAAGGAAGGGCTTCCAGAGAGACCTCTAGTCAATTCAATTAGGTGCAAACAATCCTCCTAGACTTTTAGTACATGTTATTCCCTTTGCTTGGATCATGGTGCCTCCCCAGGAGAGGAGGCAAGAGTGAGTCCCTGTTAAAATTCAATATATCATACCATTTTATTAATATTGCAACTCATCTGGATGCTTGCTAAAATAAAGCTTTTCCTCAGCACCAAGGGGGATTCCTCAGGGCTAGAGCCCAGGAATTTGCCTTTACAATGATCTCACTCTATTTTATGGAAAAGCATTTTCAGAAAGACTGTAATTATAAAAGTGGAGTGAGGGAGATGATACAAATTGCAAATAGACTCAAATCTTATTGTTAGTATCAGACTTAAGATATGTATCTATTTAAAATAATTAAGTTCTATGTGGGTTGAGAGAGAGTTTGGGTCGAGAGAGTTTGGTAGTCCCACGTGAATGGGGGCCAGGGGGCAAAACTGGGAAAAAAAAATGGGTTTGGGTTCTTTTCATTCTTCCTATTTTTCTCCTCTTCCAGCTATCCCTTACTTCCTCTAAAATGCAGATAAGCCTCTTCTCCTCCACAAACTGCAATCTTTTAAGATCAGATAAAGTTGCTTCCACTAACTGGTGAGAAACACTCCCATCTTCACTCCCAGAGCTCAATCTAAGATGTTGGTGGTGGTTCAGTTGCTAAGCTGTGTCCGACTCTTGCGACCCCATGGACTGTATGTAGCCTGCTGGGCTCCTCTGTCCATAAGATCCTCCAGGCAAGAATACTGGAGTGCGTTGCCATTTCCAAGTCTAAGGTGGTAACCCACAATAACTGACTGAAGATAAAACCCACCAGTGGACTCATCTGAACTTGCCTTTCAAGGGGTTACTGGAAGCTGTCAGCACTTTGAGATTTAATACCACCAGACAATTTCAGACCAATTGTGAGGCTCCCTCACAAAGAAATGCATATTGAATTGGATGGCAAAAGTGTAATCATGATTTGTTTGGCTGACCTCTTTGGTGGTTTCAGAAGGCCTTCAGAATTTGAAGCTTCTATAGAAAACTGAGTAGTTACTAGGAAACTTTGCAATCACTTCAAGATGAAGATCAAAAATCTAGAAGGCTGTTATGTGTTATATGGAGTTTTACTTCTATACAGAAGTGAAATGTTAAAAACACAGGACAGAAACCTATATCCATGAGTATATTACTATTTTTTTTAATATGTGTAAGAACTCTATTCATAAATGCTCAGCTTAGTCATTATTGAATTAGTTAGGCATAGTGTTCCATATCTTTTACTTCTCCATTTCAGAAGAAATTTTTCTTTCCATTTCTAAAATCCAAATTTCACCCTTATTCTCTATGTCACCCTTTCTTATGAAGCCTAAGCTTAGCAGGATCTTCTACTTACAGAAGTTAGGCAAAAGGATTTCCAAATGGATCTCTATATATATCGGATGATGTGGGTTGAAGAGAAGCCATCTATGGAAACAAAACCACCTAGTCAATAACTATAATTACAATGATAAGAAAATATCTATAATTAAGACTTCTCAGATTCCTTTAAAAATCACTTAGGTCACAGACTAATCAGATATTGTATGGGTCTACAATGATTTGTGTTTTCCTGCTTGTGATTGATATATATTTAATATTTACATCAAAAGCAAGATTCAGAATTATGTTTGCTCCCCCAAAATGCAAAATATTATTTTTATGAGCTAAGTAATTTTGCATTAGGAAATTAAGCGTTTGAAAGGTTTTTAAGCATAGTGTTTTGGCTCAATTTTCTTTCAAAGGGCTTTCCCAGGCTAGATTAAGTGAGAGACAAAGGACTTTTCTATATGATATTTGCTTCTCAAATTCAAGAGAGTAGTTCCTGTAAAAATAATCTTTCCCCAGTTTGAGTTGAGGTTTACACTGCAGTGGTTCTCAGTGATATATCTTATTCAACTGTCCTTTACCGTCAAAGATACAAGCAAGGTTAATTCAGGAGGTGATAACTCTATGTGGCGTGTACTTTGGAATATCAGCTTCTAATAGTTGGTACTTACAGAGGCTGGTGATGAGCGGAAAGAATCTTTAGAGAAGGGGTTCTCAAATGCATTGTCAGCAGATTTGGTAACTGGCGGAGCACTGTGTCGGGGAGCTGGCTTTGGTAGATCTAGAAGGTGAAAAAGTAGTCAGTAAACAAGCTTTCCTCCAATGCAAGCCCAAGTCCTCCAGTCAGGCTTATCTTAGAAATTAAGTTCCATATTTTTGAAACTGATATTAACCAAACAAAAATTATCACAGCAAATACCAGGACTCCCAGTGATGATTACAAGCAAATTCATCCCTTCTTGGAAGAGGAAGCCAGGCATATTCACTTGAAGTGGAAGAGATTCAGAATTCCCTCACTTAAAAACACCTACATGGCAAAACTTCATTAAGCCTTGAGGCCAACACAGAAATAAAGACTTCTAGAGATTCAATTTTAACTAACTAATAAAAGTACAGCTAGCATTCAAATACTGGTTGCATTTCAAAGCTCTTTCTTTCTACCACGCCTTTTAACTTCCCTCATTAGATGGGTAGTATGATCCATGCATATCTATTAATGAAAAAAATGAGCCCACAGCCCCTACATACCTACCTGCAGTCCTCCGGGTGCCACAACCCATTGAATTTCAATAGCTCTCGGCAGCCCTTTTAAGAATTGTCACAAGAGGGCAGCACTGGGCCAGTCCTTAGAAATAGCTAACTAAGGTATCCTGTTAACTCCATAAGCTAAGTGGTTAAGTTGTCTCCATAACCCCCGATAGATGAAGAAAGCAAGAGTACCGCTATGAGGGGTCTGGAGAGGGTTCTGAGAGACTCTCTGGATTCAAACGACTGAAATCCTTGTGGGTGCAGTTGCCAGAGAAGTAGGTAGCTTACCGTTGATCTTTCTCAACAGTTGATTAGCGTCCAGATCATCATGGTCTGCATTCTCCTGAGGAATGCCGACTTTGCTGTTGAAATAACTGGAGAAGGCACTCGAGGTCCCAGAGGAGTTCTGCTCTCCCTTCCTTGCCGGCACAGTAGGCGGTTGCCGCAGTTGGAAGTCCTTAAACATTTCTTTCACTTCCTTGACTTCTCTGTCCCCAAGAGGGTCCAAGGCAATGAAGGCATCGCTGGGGACATCCTTTGGAGGGCCAGTTCTGGGAGGTGGTTGAGGAGGAGTGACCAGGAGAGAGGAGAGCATAGAGGGGGGCTGGGCGGACACAGCAGGAGCTGGAAACACATTGCTCTGAAAAGGGTTCCCCAGAGGGCTGTTTGCTGACCATGTATTGGGTGTTACGGATGCTGATGTGCCCCAAGCTACAGGGGGTGGAGAGGAAACTGAGACCGCAAAAGAGGAAGGCTGGTTCCAACCCGGAACACTTGGGCTTGTGGTAAAGACGATTGGCTGACTGAATCCTGAAGGCTGACCAGCCATCATGGCGCCCGGGACCATTGAAGGGGTCTGACTGAAGACTAAAGGTGAGGGGCTCCACGGCGCTGCCTGAGCAGAGAGAACTGGCACGCCACCTGAAGGAAGGGAGCGGGATAGCTTAAATCAGACGGCCAGCTTGAAGAGGATTCTCGAGTTCCAGAAAGTCAGCTCTCTGGAGAGCATTGATAGAGAGCATCTACATGCCAACCTTTATTAAGCCTTGAGGCTGACATGGTTCTTATTAGATTAAATCACGCTAAAGATGAATCTGGCTTCCCTGGTGGCTCAGATGGTAACGAGCCTGCCTGCAATTCAGGAGACCCAGGTTCGATCCCTGGGTCAGGAAGATGCCCTGGAGAAGGGAATGGCTACCCACTCCAGTATTTTTGCCTGGAGAATTCCAGGGACAGAGGAGCCTGGTGGGCTACAGTCCATGGGGTGGCAAAGTATCAGACTCGACTGAGCAACACTTTCACTTTCTTTTCAAAGATGAATTAGCTGTAGCACATATTCAAATGTTTGTTGCACTTCAAAGCCCTTTTTTTCTACCACATGGTTTTAAACTTTCCTCATTAGATAGGTAATACAGTCCACAAGTCCCAGTTCATAAAAGAAAATGAGCCCTTTTCCTACACACATTGATGTAATTCAAACAGCTAGAAGAGAGCCTGTCAGTAGTATGAATCTCATGTTGAGTAAATACATTGACATATATAAGCCATGCTTATTATGAAGTAGTTAATTAAGATAATCCATTGGATACTCGAGTCACTGATGTAATCTTTTCATTTGGCAAATGGCTCAGGTTTGGAGTCTTATGGAGACTAGCTACCAGGCATATACATTAGGCTTTACCATGCTTACATCCTGAAGAAACCATTTCAAAGTTTCTTTTCTTTTAAATGTTGCCAAGGTTGACACAGCTATATACAAGGATAGTAAAATTTGGTTTATGCCAAGATAGGTTTAGACTTTTACATACAAAAGTGGAGGAAAAACTGGTTATCCTAGGAAAGCTGTTTCAAATAAAAGTGCTTCCTGCCATGTCACTCACTAAACTCTGCCAGAAGTTAAGAGGGAGAGGAGATAATGTGAAGAAAAACAAAGACAAAACAAAACACCCCCCCCAAACAAACAAACAAGAAGCAAAAACACTTGCAACGTGAGTAACTACACCTGTCCAGGCATCTGCTCTTTGTGGGGAAATGGCTCTATCACCAGACCCCTGCCATTGTTGGTCTGTAATTAATTAAATCACTAAAATCTAGGTCTCTTCAGTGCTCGCCCTCCTCTTCTTGAGAAGCTCATTCCTGACATCTTGTTCTAATACGTACGACATTTTCTCTTTTGTGTCTTCCCAAGTGTATTAATAATCCAGTTAAACTGTCACCACTAACATAAAACCTAAATTCAGCCTCATACTGCTTTACAAACGATGTTCTGCTCTCAAAAACCTACTTGCTTTGGAGCAGAGCAATTCTTTAGTTATGAACGCTTTCTAGCCAAAGAAGGAAAAGGCCTTCAGACTTGGGTTAGGAATGTTTTTGTTTCCAGAGGGAGAGATATTTTGAAATGGTGTTCAGGGGCTGATAGAGCAAGATATTCTATCTCGAATTTTCTTAGGAGTGAAGCTTGGTGTTAATTGATTCAGCTCTGTCATCACAAACCCCCTCCATGTGACCATGAACACACAACGTGTACTCATGAAGAGTGAGTGGCTCTCAGTGGTGGCTCATTTTATTAAATTAATATGCTTACTTTTGAAGTGAAGAAATTGGGTAGAAGAATATTAATTATTAAAATTGGGAAGGCCACAGTCTGCGATAGAGACCAAAACTCATGCATACCACTGATTCCAGTCCCTACCCTCCTGTTCTGTCTCCTTGACACCAAGGAACAGAACTATATTTTTCATTGGAATGTTAATTAAAATGCTTTTTTATTATTCTTGGCCACACTGTGTGGCATGCAGGATCTTAGTTCTCCAAGTAGGGATCAAACCTGTGCCCTTGCATTGGGAGCACAGAGCCTTAACCATTAGACTGCCAGGGAAGTCCCTCAAATACTTATTTACATGTATACAGAAATTAGACTTCATTTACACCAAAGAATATGCACACAGGCAGACCTTGGAGATATTTCAAGCTTGTTTCCAGACTGTCATAAAAGGGAATATGACAATAAAGTGAGTCAAGCAAGCTTTTAGGTTTTCCAGTGCATAAAAAAGTTATGCTTATATTATACCATAGTCTAGTAAATATGCAATAGTATTATGGTATAAAAAAACAAAGTACATACCTTAACTTTAAAATAATTTATTGTTAAAAATGTTAACCATCATCTGAGCCTTCAGCAAGTCATAATCTCTTGGAAATAGTAACATCAAAGATCATCAATCACAGATCATCATTTAAGAATAAAATGTTTGGAATACTGCAGAAATTACCAAAATGTGACAAAGAGACAATAACTGAGCAAATTCTGTTGGAAAAATGGTGCTGATACACTTGCTTCACTTATGGTTGCCATAAACCATCAATTTGTAAAAAAAAAGAAAAAAATCCACTCTCTCCAAAGTTCAATAAAATGAAGTGTAATAAAAGAAGGTATGCCTGCATTCCTTTCACAACCAATCAAGGGAACAGTTCTCTTAGATTTGATAATACAGGCTTCCTGAAGTAGGTTGAGTTTGAACAAAGTTATTGCTATCATTAAAAAAAAATGATTTAAACTTTATTAACTGAAGCCAGAGTCACCCACTAATAATTTACTCCAATTGGATGTACAAATTGGGTAAAACTATACATGCCTTTCTCACACCCACCACATGCTGAAGAACAGAGCTGGGCTCAGAACCCTGCATTTTCATTCAGTGACTTACACTTGATTCAGATTTCACTTACCTCCCTTCTGAGGTGTGTATCCCTTCCAAGAAGGGCATTAGTTTAACAGGGGATAATAGGGCTTTGCTTTTATAACAAGATTACATGGAAGACATGCATTGTTATTACTTTTTCAAATGGAGATGATCTCAACACCATTTCTCCAATGAAACTGGTCTGAGCTTCAGAATCCCTTACAACTGTCTTCAGTAAGCCATGACAAGTTAGTTCAGGTAGATGCAACACTTGGAAATGGATTTCTTCTCACATGCCAACTCAAGTCAAGAGTTCCGAATGGAGGTGGATTGTACAGAAGTAAAAGTGGAAGAGAGGCTTCCTAGGATGCTCAAATTGTATGCCCCAAGAACTCCTATGGATATGAAGTGCTTCCTTCTATGAATTACCATCTGATGAAAGCGACAGAGCCAAACCTAACTCCATCTCTAAACACCTACCTAGACCCGGGAGGGGCCCCAGTGGGGCAGGAGCACTTGTTTTGAAGAGATCCAGAGGGTTGGTCTGTAGGGTTGCAGGTTGTCCTGTAGACTGTCCTGGAGGTTCTGAGATGGGAGGAGCAAAGATGTCTGCTGCAAGTAAGTCTTTTGCTGGAGACTGACGGGACAGAGAGGGATATGGAGGAGTTACTCAGGAACAGTGAAATATAGCTCTATTTGGTTTCCTAGTCTGTAACTCGACTTTGGGTACACAAAAAGAAAAGAAAAACTTTTTCCTATTATTGATAAATTACTACCAAAAAACCCCCAAAGACAAAACAAAACAAAAAAGACACAGATCTGGGCAATGGACAGAATATTGGATCTTGGTGACTGATATAATGGAGAAGACTCAAAGTGAAATCTAATTTGCTTGTTCACACATTTATATCTGTCTGACCTTATCAGCTAAAAGCTGGAAGCTGGCAGTGAAAGGACAACTATAAGTGAGTAGCTTAAATATTTCGGTCATTCTCCTGGATTTAAATCATTCTGCATAAAGACGATACAGTAGTTTAATCACTGAGCCAGCTTGCATATTCCAATGAGATTTTTAAAATGAAACTTACATAAACCACATTTTAAATTGCTTTTGAATGAAGTGGTAATAGTAAATATATAAGTTTCTTTTAAGACATTGGATTATTCTGGCATTAGTCAGAGGAGACAGACTCGAGAATTTTATACCACCACCTGGACAGGAATGCAATACAAGGGGCAGGGTGTGTAGGGGGGGGGTGTGGGTTAGTATGGGGACGGTACAGAAGGAATCACAGGAACCCTTGTCCTCCCCTCCCATAACATGACGATCAAACTTACCAGAGGTACAGAAGCATAGCAGCATTAAAAATGGAAAAACTTGTGTTTAGTTAATAATACGTGACAAGACATGCAAACGGAAAGCAGAGGGTGACAAACACTGCCGAGTGAGAAGCTTAAAAAGGGTGCCGATTAGAGGAAAGTGTTCCTGGAGAACGATGTGCCTTATCCCACCTTCTATTTTACAGCCACACAGGAAACTACAAGAGCAGCAGGAAAGAGAGCTTGCATCACACCACCCTTTGGTACCGCACATGCATTCTGCCAATGGCTATGTGGAGAAGACAATTCACCTTAGCAGTCCTTCTGCCTCTTCCGGGTTTGGTACTTTGTGGAGGTGGGATAATGGCTATGGAGTCATGTGGTGAGGACTGGACAGAGCTTTCCAAGTCCTGCTTTACGCCATTCGGGACGGGCAGTCCTTTGGGAGGGCTTCCCACAAAAGGGTTCGGGGAGGATTTGATATGGAAGCCGTTCTGTTCTCTTTCAGATACCTCATTGTGAGTTCTCACTGCTGGCTGTGTTTGCGTACTTGATAAGGGCCATGGGCCTGCCTGAGCTTCCTGTTTGCCAGTCCGGTTAGAGATCTGGTCAAATTGCTGACCAAAGTAATCAACATCCCCATTCAGGGGCCCATTACTCAAAGGGGTAGACGAGCTACTCAAATTCTCTTTCTTCTGATCTGGAGATTTGAGAGAATCAGACGAAGAGGGTGTCGATTGGTCTGGCTGTGCAAAAGGATCATCACGGAAAGGATCAGGATTAGGGGTGGGAAAGAAGTTGAGATTGGCAGAAAAGGCATTTTCAGGCAAGAAAGATGCCTGAGGCTTTGGTCGAGGAAGAGAGCAGGAGGTGATGCCATTTGTTAAGAACAGATTTTCTTGTAAAGAATTCTGATTGGTGTCGATTTCAGAGTTTAGATCCACTAACAGGATATCTTTGCTTTCCTATCACATTTGGAAAGAAAAAAAAAGAGAAAGGGTTAGTCCATGTTGTGACTTCAAATGAGACAGCTACATACTGATGACCAGGATTATAACGATTTCCATTATATTTCAGTCTTACTGGTTGACCCTTACCTCCTCCCATCACGCCCCTGAGTATATAGAATAGGTCCTCCTTGCACCTCTCAGGCCCTTTTAATTAGGTTTCCACTTCATTCACCCTTCATTCAGTGAAAACTTACAGTTGTTTGTTTACACGTCTCCCCTCACCCTTTCAGACTGACTGAGCTCATAATCATTGTTTCAATTTATGCCTTTGAAAGTCTTAAAGGGAACTGATGGCAAATCATTCCAAGTGATTAAGTATAATTGAACTTGAAGGAAATGACCTGAGACACCTAAACCCACTTCATGCCTGATGTATACTCCTATTATACCCCTAGAGTCACCTACCATCACCTTTCTCAATAAGCGAATTCACTGGCTCATATATTCATATTTTATAGTTTTGGCTGTGATAAAGTTTAAGGTTAATATATTTCCCTATAATTGGGTTTTCTTCTGTGAGGGGGTCAAAAAAGACAGCCCTCTCCGATCACAGCCTGCTAGGTATGTCTCTTTAAACATTTAAGGATCTTTTTGAAGGTGCTGCCAAGTTGGATCTCTCATTCTCATCATATGAGTCTCTCTTTTGGACATAACTTTTTGTCTATATCCTTCTTAGAACATGATACTCAAAATACTGATGTAATCTAATAATTATATATTTTGTCATAATACAACTAAGCATTGCTTGTGTTGTGACAGTAATCTCATCTCTTTTTGTTCAGTTGCTAAATCGTGCCCAACTCTTAGGGACCCCATGGACTGCAGCCCACCAGGCTTCCCTGTCCTTCACTATATCCTGGAGTTTGCTCAAACTCATTGTCCATTGCTGTCAATAATACCATTAAGTAATCTCATCTCCTCAGTGGATAAATTCAACTAATTTTAAAGTCATCTTTAATTTATGTTGAAAGACACACCAAATTCTATTCCTTCTCTATCATTTTTCAGATATGTTATTTATTTTAGTTCTCAATTGTCAGATAAGACTTCTTCTCAACATAAAAGCAGCAAATTTGATAAATCTGATATGTCTTTATTCAGATCAATGACACAACTAATTAAGATTCACCCTAGGATACAGCTGTCACACTGATAGACCTTCCTTCTGATTGACTGATCACTTAAATACTTAACTATGGTAGCCATAGAAGAAAATAAACAATAAAAATTGCCCAACTGAAATGGAAGCTAATTTTCTATCATTAGCCTGGGCAGATTATTAAATATTTTGGTCACTAGGACAATGATCAAGACATCCTCAAGGGAATATAAAATCCTCAAACCAGCAAATAAAAAGGGAGATTGAATAGGCTTTCTCAGCTTTAAGAGAAAAGAATAAAATTTTAAAAATTTTAGGTCTAATTGGTATTTATCTTTTGGCTTCCTTTACTGTTAGGGATAAAAATACAATTTGTAAAAAGCCATTTTTTCTCCTGATAACAAGAAGAACTTGTTAGAAGAGATAGCTTGTGATTAAAAAAAAAAAAAAAAAACCTTAAAAAAAATCAAAGAAATTGATTGGAAGATCTCAATGTACGGATCTTTAACAATCAAAAGGTAGGACAAAATGTATTACAAAAGCTTGTGATTTCAATATTTATTCATTTATTATGAGCCACCTCTGGATTAGAACAGTTGGGTGTTCACAGCTGGTAGAGTTCTCCTTCAAATACTTCAGAAGAAGTTCTGAGGACACGAAACAGGAGCCACAATGTTAGACTTCTGAATAGTCACCCTATAAGTAAAATGTATAAGGCTCTCCTCAGGTTGCGTTTGTTAATTCAAAAGTAAAAACCCACTTCATAGACTACAACTGAAAGATGTAAGACTCCTCATCTATCTCCTCCGTCAGCATTTATTTAATTCTGCTTTGGACTGTCAGCTGTAAACACTTCATCCACTTGGCTGTCATGTGGGCAGCTGAGAGACTAGGGCTGGTGACATGAACACGAAATATAGTCCCTGCTCTTAAGAGGCTCTGGTAAAGAGGGCAAGCAGGCAACCAAGAAGGTGTCTGCGCAGACCAGGTTTTAAATATTGAGTTTAGTAGACTAGCTTTTCTTCAGGTAATTCATCTTGCCTAACCATTCCAGCCTACCAAACCCTGGGACTCCCTGATTAAAGCCTTTGGGGACTTCCTGCTGCTCCTCTATATCAAAATAAACTTCATTAACCAGACTTTCAAAATGACCCACATTGGAGGTGGGTCACTTGCTTTTAGCCTAACTACTACTCTCTACTCTCCTACATGGTTCAAAGACCTAACTCAAGTTCAGATTCTTTACAAAGCTTTTCCCCACTGATCCTTCTATTTCAGCTTCACTTGTGCCCAACCATTGCATCTTATGTATACATGACACTGTGTCTTGTGCCCTGATCCCATCCCCATATCAGATTTAATGGGGGAACCACATCTTATGCCTTTTTTCTTAATAACCAGGCTTTCAAATGGTGAAGTTTTTTAAAGTTAAAGGTCACTTTTTGGTTCTTTTTTTTTTTTTTTCTTTCCTTTCCTTCTTCTTTTGAGATACAGTACGGAAAAATAATGTTCAAGTGATTTTGTGATAAAAATTATGTTGTAAGGCATCTCACTTAGTTTGCAGCATGAGTTTTACTTGAAATGCAAAAAACTATTCTTATAAATGTTGGAGGGAGGCACAGATGGGTTAAGAAACCACTCATAAAGTCTAGGTAATTTAGATTTCTGCCTCTCTTCATCTCTTTCAGAGCAACTGCTGTGAGATTTCAAAATTTTTAAACAGGTTGGTTTTATCGAGTAGAAATAAATCTATTTCATGACTTATGAATATGGAGTCCTATGTAGAAACACACTGGCAAAGTCTAATGAGTACATAATTAGCACCATTAACATTCTTTTAACAGATATCATCACTTTGATGTTTTTTATCATTTAAATTTACTGTTGAGGTGAGGTGAAGTCGCTCAGTCGTGTCCGACTCTTTGCGACCCCGTGGACTGTAACCTACTGGGCTTCTCCGTCCATGGGATTCTCCAGGCAAGAATACTGGAGTGGATTGCCATTTCCTTCTCCAGGGGATCTTCCCGACCCAGGGATCGAACCCGGGTCTCCCACATTGGAGGCAGACGCTTTAACCTCTGAGCCACCAGGGAAACTAAATTTACTGTTAGTTTAACTAAAACTTGCATTTTATTTCTACAAACCAAAAAATTCCTAGAATGTACAAAGTCTAATATAAACAAGACCTAAGATTACTCCTGTTTTTCTTCTTTTTTTTTTTTTTTTTTTGTAGAAGTCTATAGAAGCACATTAAACATTTGGTGCTTCCCTGCCTATCTCATCTCATTGGAATTCTACATACATTGAGTGTTTTGACCTCTTCCAATATACTAGTTGTTTGAATGTTGTTGGAAAGAAGGTTGTTCAGATGTCAAGTTACTTTGGGAAGGAACTTCTCATGAAGGAGGGGCACAGTTGCCTAGCAACCAAACAGCCTCAGAGCAAGGATGGACCTTTCAGGATTATCTAATCTGGTATTTCAAAAAATTTATCTTTACAATAGTAACAAACATTACAAAGAATGAAAGGTTTCACAGACAAATGAGTCAGGACTTCTTACTTGAAAGAATATTAAATGAGCTTTTCTAGTGAACGTTTTTTAGGGTCGCTAAAAT
The DNA here is from genome assembly GCA_006410935.1 of Redunca redunca. Taxonomy (NCBI): domain Eukaryota; kingdom Metazoa; phylum Chordata; class Mammalia; order Artiodactyla; family Bovidae; genus Redunca; species Redunca redunca. The sequence goes on from SJYQ01001242.1 coordinate 2,486,087, forward strand.
GCTATGTTATGCATGTTGATTCTCATAAAGGTGGGGGCAGAGATGAATATCTGCAGCCTCTGCTCCTTCCCATCTCACTGGGCCTAGGTATTTGCGTGAAATTTCAAAGCGTGCCATTCTCTACAGTACTCCACCAAGCAAGACGTTCACCACTCCTCAATCCGCTGTTGCTCTAGGTCCTATGACCTTCTTGGTCACAGAGGTTTGCTTGACAGTTCTACAGGAGACTCTCAGATAAACATTCTTCCCATCCTTCTAGACTGACATCCTTTTTCTTGAGTTATCTCTAGTTGCTTTCTTATAATTTATGTTCAAGTCCAGAAACTCACTTACTCAGAGGCATTATCTGAACCTCTAAACTAAATAAAAACCTTGTAAGTAACATCAACTATTAGGCTTTGTGATTATTTTAACATTGATCTCTCTGCTAGACATTAAACTCCATGATGTCACTGAATTATGATTCTCACTTCTGTGCCCTGCAAACAGCAAATACTCAAGAAACTGTTAAATGAATAATAAAGTTTTAAGAAGTCATTCAAAATTACAAGTAATTTCACTTGAAGCCTGTTTTGGACGGTCTGAGACTTAAGCTTAAGCCTTGAAACTGAACCTCTGCTTGGGTAGATGAGAGGTTTCTTGAATCACCATTTCCTTGTTTGTAAAGGAAAATATTGCTCCATTCTCAGAGTTGTTACAGATCAATAATAAGATTTGATATACTTAATATCCTGTAAAGAATGAGCATCTTTTTAAACAAAGACAAGCTTTGCTTGAACATAACTGAGCCTCTTAACTGTTTGGTTTTACTTTATACCAAGCTTATGCTGCCAAATTACAACAAAAGAATTAGAAAAAAAAAGAAGAGGCCAGGAGTCTATACAATCGGCCATCTAATAGACATATTTCCTTCAAGTTGGCTTACACAAAGGATTAATATTCAGCTCCTCCTTCTGATCCTAAGTAATACCAAGATGGACTACATTGCCTGACGTATTGCTCAGATTTAACTTCTAAGCAATATTAATGTATCTGTTGTAGCGCTGATAGCCTCCTATGGTGACTTAAGATGCAAATTTGTTCTAGTAGCCATATATACTTTATGCAGAAAAATCAATAGTCACCTTCCAAGTTTCAATGAAATGCTCAAGATTTCTGGTTAATTGCCAATTTGAGTTATAGATGCCATTTCCATTACATTGCAAATTTAAAAACAGACACTTACTGTTGGACTACTTAGGTCAGGAGGTGTAGACATGTCCCCAAACAAATCCATCTGGTCAACACCCTTAAAAAAGTATTTTGATTAGATTCAGATGTGTCTATTAAAAAGGATTATTTTGTATATTGTTGTAATTGTTTCCTAAGCTAAAGTTTAGGAAAATAGTTGTCACAATTGGATTTTCACTTATCTGATATAGGTTTGATATTAGGTTAGTTAGGTAGTGTAGACAAGTCCCCAGACAAGTCCACCTGATGCATACTTTTAAAAAAGTATTTGGATTAGATTCAGAAGTTTTTACTGAAAAGACTACTTTGTGTACTGACATAAATGTTATGCTGACGGTTAAAGAGTTGTCACAATTGGCTCTTCATACAGATTCCATACATATTCGGTATTAGCAACATCTTTAGGAAGTAAAACCTGTGTTCAGGTAAGTAAGAATCATAAAAATTCACATACATACCAATTTCAATTTGCAAGGTGGGTCATCAAGATTCATTAGGGCATCACTCCCATTCTGAAAAGACGGCAAATATTAAAGATTCAGTGGGTGAGTTTTCTCTATGCAATTTAATTTCCTAGCATATTAACTTATTAGCAGTTAAGATTTTGGCACTAATCATTCAGCTGTACATCTTCTAAGACGAGGGGTCATGAAGGCACAGTAATAAGCCAGGAAGGAAGTCTGCTTGGGTGGATGGCAAACAGGGCTTATACATACAGCACATGCAGTTCACAAGGACAAAAGATGCTTTTTACCTCTACTGTTTTGTTGGCTTCTTCCATCTAAAAGGAGAGACACAAGTTTAGTGATCGTAATAAATTATCGGTAAAGTGAGTTCAAAGTGAAAGTGACAGTTGCTCACTCATGTCTGACTCTTTGCGACCCCATGGACTATACAGTCCATGGAATTCTCCAGATCAGAATACTGGAGTGGGTAGCCTATCCCTTGTCCAAGGGATCTTCCCATCCCAAGGATCGCACCCAGGTCTCCCACATTGCAGGCAGATTCTTTACTAGCTGAGCCAAAAGGGAAGCCCGAGAATACTGGAGTGAGTATCCTATCCCTTCTTCAGCGAGTCTTCCCGACCCAGGAATCGAACGTAGGTCTCCTGCACTGCAGGTGGATTCTTTTTCAACTGAGCTAACAGGGAAGCCCAAAGGAAGTTCAAAAGGAGAATAAATATACCTATGGGTTTACAGGCATAAGGCATAAGAGAGTCTTGCTTTGATTTCTGCCCTACATTCCCTGCCCCTCCTCATATCAGTACTGGATTTAAATAGAGCTATTAGACTTGGTACTCATGTACAGTCCTTGGGGTCAATGTGAAACTTATAAGGAGAAAAGACAAGAGTCAGGGACTGAAAATTAGAAGGGCCTAACTATAACACTCATCCATTGCTCTTAGGAAAGAAGAGAAACACATTTCCTTACATTTTACACGTTGCAAAGCCACATAGAAGCCAACTTTCCAGAGAGGACATATGTTCACATAATGTTAGATACAGTCTTGAATATTGTATTAAGTTTAATAAGGCCTGTATGAGACAGTACTTGCCTTTTTCTTTTCTTCTTCCTTTTTCTTTGTATTATAGATAACTTGGAAAAGGTCTTTCAGATCAATGACTAACGGCTCAGCCTGAAGCAAGACAAAGCATCTTTATCAGCATTTTAATCTATTTTCTTCCTTTTGTTCCCCATCACTTCTGCTTAGTATTAGTTTTTTCCTTTCTCTTAAAGCTCCTTCCCTCTGGTCTATGGGAGATCTCCACCACTCTCACCCCATCCCTAGAAACATAAAGTATATAGATAAAACAAGAAGTATTAATATAATCTTCCAAGTCCTTTCAAACTTTCTGGGAATAATTCACTATTGTTCTAAAATCAGCAATGATCTTATGACAAATTCCATTCTGACAGCCCTGGTGCCACACATTACATGGGTATCAATGACACTGAAAGAAGATCCCTTAGACCAATTAAAGAGAGTCATCCTCTGAAGCATTGTTTAGTCCTCCTACATCCAACTGTTTCCAGCAAGTTCTCTATTTGAGAGACAGACACCCTTATGCTTAAGTTCCCCTCCAGGCATACCTCAAGGATCAGAGCTTACCTGTTGCCCTGTTTTTATGGCAAAAAACTGGTGTTGGCCTTCTCCTCCACACACATAACCAAATGCTCGGTTGTCTGTCACATCACGGGCAATGAAAGAAATCTTATTTACTGGATGTTCATGTTCTATTACCTTAAAAAGGAACATCAAACATGATGTATTGAGAAAACTAGAATCTATTTGCAAGCAAGCATAACTTAAGTATCAGATACCTAGGCATATATGAAAAGACTAAAACATCTGAATATTTTTCCCTCCTGGTTGAAGGCCACATTTATCCTTGCTAGGAAGAGTTCAAAATGGGAAACAAACAAATAACAAACCAAACAAAAAAAGGAAAATTGCCATTTCCTTCTCCAGAGAATCTTTCCTACCCAGGGATCGAACCCAGGTCTCCCGCATTATAGGTAGACGCTTTACCATCTGAGCCACCAGGGAAGCCTAACAACAAAGTGTAGAAAACAGAAATAGAAAGAATGATACTTCTTATACTTCCATACTTGAGTCTCTCTATCCCAAAGACATGATGCCAAATCGCCAGGAAGAACTGAGGATTAGAAGACCAAGATTTTCTAAAGCAAAGATGGGGCATATAACCTCTAAAGCATTCCAAGTAGGTCTATTTTCCAAGTTCAGTTCACTCCAGTTGTTCAGCTGTGTCCGACTCTGTGATCCCATGGACTGCAGCACGCAAGGCTTCCCTGTCCATCACCAACTGCCAGAGCCTACTCAAACTCATGTCCATCGAGTCGATGATGCCATCCAACAATCTCATCCTCTGTCTTCCCCTTCTCCTCCCACCTTCAATGTTTCCCAGCATCAGGGTCCTTTCCAATGAGTCAGTTCTTCCCATCAGGTGGCCAAAGTACTGGAGTTTCAACTTCAGCATCAGTCCTTCCGAGTATTCAGGATTGATTTCCTTTAGGATGGACTGGTTTGATCTCCTTGCAGTCCAAGGGACTCTCAAGAGTCTTCTCCTACACCACAGTTCAAAAACATCAATTCTTTGGCACTCAGCTTTCTTTATAGTCCAACTCTCATATCCACACATGACTACTGGAAAAACCATAGCCCTGACTAGACAGACATTTGTTGACAAAGTAATGTCTTTGCTTTTTAATATGCTGTCTAGGTTGGTCATAACTTTCCTTCCAAGGAGTAAGAGTTTTTTAATTTTATGGCTGCAGTCACCATCTGCAGTGATTTTGGAGCCCCCCAAAATAAAGTCTCTCATTGTTTCCATTGTTTCTTCATCTATTTGCCATGAAGTGATGGGGCCAGATGCCATGATCTTAGTTTTCTGAATGTTGAGTTTTAAGCCAACTTTTTCACTCTCCTCTTTCACATTCATCAAGAGGCTCTTTAGTTCCTCTTCACTTTCTGCCATAAGGGTGGTGTCATCTGCTTATCTGAGGTTATTGATATTTCTCCCAGAATTCTTGATTCCAGCTTGTTCTTCATCCAGCCCAGGGTTTCTCATGATGTACTCTGTGTATAAGTTAAATAAGCAAGGTGACAATATACAGCCTTGATGTATTCCTTTCCTGATTTGGAACCAGTCTGTTGTTCCATGTCCAGTTCTAACTGCGGAGTCTTGACCTGCATACAGATTTCTCAGGAGGCAGGTCAGGTGGTCTGGTATTCCCATCTCTTTCAGAATTTTCCACAGTTTCTTGTGACCCACATAGTCAGAGGCTTTGTCATAGTCAATAAAGCAGAAATAGATGTTTTTCTGGAACTCTCTTGCTTTTTCCATGATCCAGTGGATGTTGGCAATTTGATCTCTGGTTCCTCTGCCTTTTCTAAAACCAGCTTGAACATCTGGAAGTTTACAGTTCACACACTGTTGAAGCCTGGCTTGGAGAATTTTGAGCATTACTTTGCTAGGATGTCATATGAGTGCAATTGTGCGGTAGTTTGAGCATTCTTTGGCATTGCCTTTCTTTGGGATTGGAATGAAAACTGATGTTTTCCAGTCCTGTGGCCACTGCTGAGTTTTCCAAATTTGCTGGCATATTGAGTGCAGCACTTTCACAGCATCACATTTTAGGATTTGAAATAGCTTAACTGGAATCCCATCAACTCCACTAGCTTTGTTCACAGTGATGCTTCCTAAGTCCCACTTGACTTTGCATTCCAAGATGTCTGGCTCTAGGTGAGTGATCACACCATCATGGTTATCTGGGTCATGAGGATGTTTTTTGTACAGTTCTTCTTGTATTCTTGCCACCTCTTCTTAATATCTTCTGCTTCTGACTTTCCCAACTCAGACTCAAGTGAACGGTATATCTAAGCTAGAGGAATGTTCATAAGGATCCTTTGACAATGGCTCAGACAGGTCAGAGAACCATCCTAAGTATTACTGGAACAATTACCCCCTGGGACAATTCTGTCACAAATTCTGTCACAGTGAGACAGACTATCCTCACTTAGATGTTCATGTCATTATCCAGGAGTGTCATATGAAGGGGGCTTATTGATTTAGTGGTGCCTTCCCCTCAGTTCCTTACTCTCATTTATCTTGATTCTTTCAAGTAGATAGTAGGGCTCAACTCTTGAGTGATATTTGTAGGTGCCCAGGATGTGTCTTTGCTTTTGTTTCTCAGTAACGAAGGCCACTGAAAATTTATATTGGGCATATTGGGAGGTTTGGGATTAAGAGAATGCTTGTGAGGGAAACCTGTCACTATTCTCTGGCAGGCTTATGAAAACAAGAGTCAAAAGATCAGAGGCAGTAAAGACAGCAGTGCATGAAGGTAGCAGGGTGGCTAAACTGGACCAGGATTCCAGGGCCCTAAGTCTGACCAATGGATTTTTGCATATTAATAACGGGAATCTCTAGGAAGGGTTGAAAGGCAACGGAAGATATCCACACAGTATCCTGATATAATAAACTATTGTGTAGCAATGAAAACCCGTTTTAAATTGATGAATCTGATGTTATATAGAGTAGAGGGAAGAAAAAAAATCCCAGAACACTTGAAGTATGATAGTTTTTTTTTTTATAAAACTCAAACAAACTGAAATTAAGGAAGACTATTCACAGAAAATGAGCAAGGTTACACCTATGGGGTGAGAAGGAAGGGGAGAGGGAAAAAGAAAGGAAGATGTTTTGTTCATCAAGTTCACCCATGACCAATATATTAAAATAGACCCATACACAGATCTATGACAGAATCACAAACAAGGGGTAAGGATTAATCTCTTAGTCCACAAAAATACCTGACTGATACTGGTATCTATGGTATACCGGTGTTGAGGTTAGACTTATTGACTTGAGGTTCACATCTATTACAGGAAATAAATTTCAAAGTAAAGTATCATGACTCCTCATTTCCTATCTTGTCTGTTTTTTGCCTGTTACTCCTGGAAAATGCAGCAATATGTACTTTTTTTTTCCTACAGAATTTTGAAAAGGGAAAATGGCAGCTGAAATTTACACCACAAATTATTTGTCAGACTCAGATGGTCAGAAAGGTGCCAGCAAAAGTGAATTCTTACCCCAGTTTTCTCATCAATGATTTTTATTCCAGAAAGGGAAATATTGACCCAGATCCTTTGCTTGTGTTGTCCCTGAGACCGAGCAGCTGCCGCCATTCCCTGATGAGATTGGGAGAACAAGAAAAACTCTAGTTAACAGCACCCTATGATGCCTCTAGTTCTAAAATTTTAAAAGACAATCAGCTTTGTTTTCAGCTTGGTTTAACATCTATGAAGGGATTAAGCATCCTTCATAAGAGACAGCAGGATTAAATGGAAGACAGCGAGCCAGGAGATCACTAGTTAGCTATATGAACTTGGGCAACTCCTTCTAATTCCCTTGGCCATTGAAGAGTCACTGGCAAAGACAAGAAGACTGGACCAGAAGATCTTCGGATGTCTTCAGAGATGCATCTTCTAGGCCTTGTCTTATTTAATGAGTATTACTTCCTTAATGGGGTTCATGCTGCTGCTGCTGCTGCTGCTAAGTTGCGTCAGTTGTGTCTGACTCTGTGCGACCCCATAGATGGCAGCCACCAGGCTCCCCTATCCCTGGGATCCTCCAGGCAAGAACACTGGAGTGGGTTGCCATTTCCATCTCCAATGCATGAGAGTGAAAAGTGAAAGTGAAGTCGCTCAGTCGTGTCCGACTCTTAGCGACCTCATGGACTGCAGCCTACCAGGCTCCTCCGTCCATGGGATTTTCCAGGCAAGAGTACTGGAGTGGGTGCCATTGCCTTCTCTGAATGAGGTTCATAGTGTGGCAGTATTAGAATGTAAAAATTTAAATAAACCTAAAGGACTAATACTAAACAGCATTAGTTTCAAAGAAGAGTCCTGAATTTTACCCGAATACCTCCAGGCTCTGAAATTTGGTCTGCTCAAAGGAAAAGGCATCTCGGGTCCCGCTGTACATGACTGCATGCTAAGTTGCTTTAGTTGTGTCCGACTCTTTGCTATCCCATGGACTGTAGTCCACCAGGCTCCTCTGTCCATGGGGATTCTCCAGGCAAGAATAATGGAGTGGGTTGCCATGCCCTCCTCCAGGGAATCTTCCCAACCCAGGGATCAAACCCCAGTCTTCTGCATTGGCAAGCAGGTTCTTTATCACTGAGCTACCAGAAAAGCCATAAGTAAACACAAACTTCTAATATCACTCCCTCTGCTGGACATTTGCTTCACATAGCAACAAAGTATGCTTCCCTCTGTTACCTTTAGTTTCATCATAGAATCTTGGCTCATTTTATCCCCTCTTGCATCTGGCACATCATCAATGCCAATTAGCTTGGCCTTGTATTTCACACCATCACCTTTGAATCTTGCCAAAAGATATTCATCTGTCTTTTCAGTGCCTGAGAAAAGAAAAAGTTAGAGGATCAAGTTTATATATGTGTTGAAATATCAGCCCCAGGTATGACCAAAAATACTGTAGAATCTAAAAATCTGAGTTACATAAATCTTGATTATACTACAATTGATCAATGCAACATTCTACCATTATCCTTATTTCCTCTGAGTTAAAAGAAAATCACACTGTGTAAAACTGTGTATGCCCATTGGGGTGGAGAGAAAATAAACTCTTAATGATGCAGAATGGGCTGAATTATGGGAAATTTATGGGAATATGTGAGATAGGATTGGGAGATATTCTGGGATATTCTTCATCAAAGTTGTAAAAATATTTTTTAAAAAGAATATAAGAAGGATAATACTTTTTCTAATAAAAGGAAAATAAGCCACTGCACAATTTACTAACATTTTCAAACCATCAATAAAGCAGAAGAGAATTGTGGGTAAATTCCCTTGAAAACCATAAAGATGATTATTTCATCAATATAACTTCTTTTGCTTCTCTTCTCGTTCCCATTTCTAAAGCATGGATGTGAAAGGCAAAGAAATTATGGCATATTCTCAAACTATGAATGATTAAGGATGCTGACACTTGCTAGTGGTACTTTTGCGTCAAAAGAAGAGGGTCTTATAAAATAAAGATCCTGATTTTTATAAAAGAGCTACTTCAGTAAAGCAAAATCATACATAGGTTACTGAAAGATAACCATGTAATACTTGACAGTTGCATTTCCCAAGTGAATAATATCTATGAAAGTTTCCCAGCAGGATCCAAGTTGAGGCAATTACTGGATTCATATATATATATGTCTTCAGTTCAGTGGAATTGAACCAATCTTCTCTGCCAAAGTCTTACTTTCATGTTTAGGAGAACTTGAGACTTGGCTGAGATTGAATCAAGGCAAGGGCCAAATCTTACTCTCCCTTGAACTTCATCTTTCTTCACTGGTAACCACCTCATGTGAAGAGTTGACTCACTGGAAAAGACTTTGATGCTGGGAGGGATTGGGGGCAGGAGGAGAAGGGGACGACAGAGGATGAGTTGGCTGGATGGCATCACTGACTCGATGGACGTGAATCTAGTGAACTCTGGGAGTTGGTGATGGACAGGGAGGCCTGGCGTGCTGCGATTCATGGGGTCGCAAAGACTTGGACACGACTGAGCGACTGAACTGAACTGAACCACCACTAGCTCCCATCATAGGGCTCAAGAAGATTTCTCCATACCTTTCTTCTTTTCCTTCTTGGATGGCGCCTTTGGTGCAGCCTGTTGGTCAGGCTGACCATTAGTTGCACTCGTTTCTACTTCGTTAGACATGGCAAGAAGGCAGACAGCCAGCTCCAGCACCAGCAGACTCTTAGTGACAGCAGGTGATCCCTGATGGAGTCGTCTCAAACAAACATAGCCTGCTACAGATGCCTGTGGGCAGAGTTTAGAGGCACAATGAGATCACAACACAGCGAACCAGACTATGTCACAAGCAGTGACTGCTGAGTGTAGTTCTTCAGACTCATTTTGTCCTTACTTCTCTGTTAGACTGAACTCTGACAGCACAGGAGTGGGCAGGAGTGTTTCCCTTGTAGTTTCCAAAATGCAAAGAAGGGATTTAATAGATTTTTCTTTAAGTAATTATTATCTGGTAAGGTGATTATAGGTACGACTCCTATGTACAAAATAAACAAGCTACAAGGATATATTGTATAGATGGGAAATACAGCCAATATTTTATAGTAACTGTAAACTGAGTATAATCTTTAAAAATTGTAAATCACCATGCTGTACATCTTAAACATATAATGTTGTAAATCAACCATATCTCAATAAAATAAAAACTGTTATTATCTGGCTAGGAAATTTGTATCAGAAATTTGGATAAAAACTAGTATTAAAGATAGGGATCAAAATATGTCACATGTAGGGGCTTCCCTGGTGGTCCAGTGGTTAAGATTCTGGGCTCCCACTGCAGGGGGCACAGGTTTGATATTTGGTGAAGGAACTAGATCCCACGTGCCACAGCTAAGAGCTCACGTGCTGCAGCATGCCGCAACAAAGATGCTGCGGGCCACAAACGAGAACCAGCACAGCCAAATAAATAAAAATTACAACATTTTATTAAATGTCAAAAAAAATGTTCTCACTGAGTGAACATACTTTGTGCTTTTATTTAGCATTCTTATTCTCTAAACGGCTTCCCAGGTGGCACAGTGGTAAAGAATCAACCTACTAACGCAGGAGACACGAGAGATGTGGGTTTGATCCTTGGGTAGGGAAGATCCCCTGGAATGGTAGCCCACTTTGGTATTCTTGCCTGGAAAATTCCACGGACAGAGGAACCTAGCAGGCTATGGTCCACTGGGGTGCAAAGAGTCGGATACAACCAAGCACACACAGGGGTGGGGGGCCCTCAAAACAGTTTAGTTCTCCATAAAGCTCCCCCATGTATCACAGCAGGTAAAACAAAAAAGCAAACTCATTGTAAGCACATAGAAGTGAGTTAACATTTCAGAAGGTTCTTTTACCCCTCAGGAGTGAACAGTTCTATACTGCACCAGAGAGCTAGGGAAGGCTAACTTTCTATGTGAACTGAAGACAAAAGGCAGAGAAAAACCACTCACAGTGTGTAATCCTGTGAAGAACACTTATGGGCTCATCCACTAGTCTCACTCCAAAAGCTAGTTTCATTCTTTGCAATTTTAATAGTCTTTTGAAACACATACACACACACATACATAAATCTATGTATGGTTAATGTTATCTGAATTATTGCATTTGACGATTTAATAGTTGATTTTGCTCAAAGACACCTGACTGGTAGGTACCTGGGGAGACAGTCTATTTACAGGTAACAACATTAGCGGACTTGAAGTCCTATTTACCCATGACTTAGTTGGGGGCCAGGCACTATCAGCTCCTTAACTGCATTAATTCCAGAACTCATGGTAACCCTGTGAATAGTATGATGCAGTATTATTTCACTTTTCCAGAGGGAAAGCCAAGGCACAGAGGTTTTAAACAACGCAGCTGCTGAGTTAAAACGAGGTCTCCAATCCAGGCTGTCTGGCCCCAAGCCAGAGTTCCTCAAAGGCTACACTGATGAGTCTCACATGGGAAACCTCATGTTGGCCACAGAGATGTTCTGTTATATACTTGTGGTGTCCGTCACCTCCCTGCAAAAAAGATACACCCAAGTCCTGACCCTTGAACCTTTGAATGTGACCTTATCTGAGTAAAGGTTATTTGTAACTCATCAAGTGAAGGCCTTGAGTTGGGATCATCCTTGATTTGGGAGGGTCCTAAATTCCATAACAAATGTCATTATAAAAGAAAGGCAAGGGGAGATTAGAAGTACAGAAACATACTGCAGAGGTGATGTGAATACAGAGGTAGATATTGGATTGATGCATCTATAAATCAGGAATGCCAGGATGGCCAATGTCCCCCAGATGCTAAGAGACAGATGTACAATGAGTACTCTCTCAGCACCTTCAGAAGGAATAAACCCTGATGACATATTGATTTGGGGCTTCTGGCCTCCAGGACCACGAGAGAATAAATTCCTGTTGTTTCAAGTAACCTAGTTTTTGGTAATTTGTTACAGCAGCCCTTGGAAACTAATACAACACCTCTGTTTTTGTGTGTGTCTTGGTTGATTTCCAGTGGTTCCAAGATTTATTTTCCAGCAATGTGATAAATCTCCTAGTCATATTCCTAGTCTTCTAATTTCAGGAAGCCAATAATAAGGCTCTTCTTTCAAATCAAGAGGATATTTCCCCATGTTAACAACATCAGACAGTGAGACCAAGGTCTGATCTAAGGAGAAACATCAGCATCCATCCTCCTGCATCCCCTTCCTTTCTTAGTTGCTCACACTTCCTTGTGACTCCACAGTCCTCCAGTTACCACTTCATGATTTAAACATCCAAAACTGGTGCTCTCTTCCTCTCAAAGGAGTATTCATCTTAATGCTAATCTCAGAAAGTCAGCTCCAACTGCTAATGGCTCTTCTGACCAAATCCAATTACTTTGCTTTCATTCTTTTGAGTGTATCTGACTGCACGCATCATACATATCTATACCTTTTTGTGAGCCCTTTTCCCCCCATTTTTTTGGTCCCATGACAGTCTTGAAGCTCCAGTCCATGGCTTATATTCATTGAATTAGGATAATCTGAATTTTTTCTTAATGAAGGCATTCTAAATTTTAAAGTAAAGCTTTCCCACTATCTTGGGGTTCCTCTTGCACTTAGGACAAAGATGAGATGTTGTAATTTTATATTAAATATTTTACCCCTTGTTGTTTCTGTTGTTCAGTTGCTAAGTCGTATCCAACTCTTTACAACCCCATGAACTGCAGTACACCAGGTTCCCCTGTCCTTCACTATCTTCCGGAGCTTGTTCCAATTCATATTCCTGCATATCTTTAATATTCTTTTCTTTCATTCTTATATAGAAACCCCAATATTTCTCCTTTTTCAGAAATTTTTTCCTTTTTGACTCCTTTCCTTTTTGAATTAGCAGAGCTGCCTCATCTCTCATTTTCCTACCCATTCCTGTTACTTGTTTGTCCCTGAAGACGTTCACTCCTTCCTGCCCAATTGTGGCGGGAAAGAACCTGGCATAAGAATTTGTTGCCCCATCTTTGAAGTCTAATATACTTTTCTGTAGGATATTATTACTGACAAGAAAAGTCTTAGCTCATTAAACATGGCAGATTTTATTCAAAACTGAGTATTTTAAAGGAATTTGAGAAATGCCACAAAGCATTTTGAGGGGGCTTGGGAGAGGGAATGGTGGTGTGTGGTTTAGTCATAAAAATGATATAAGACGTAACAACCTTATAACTCAAGACCAGGCATTAAATCTGGTGTCAGCAGACAGCTTTCAAAATGGAAGAGGTCTACAGGGAGTGGTGCTACCATGGTTTTACAGCAAAAACTTCTTTTGTTAGACACTGAAGTTCAACATTCGTAGCAGTAGGATTGTTTTAAGGTACTTGGTATTCTTTGACTATATCCTTTCATGGTTTGGGGATGAGCAGTTACAAGGAGCAGGGGAGAAAAAAAAATAGGTATAAAATGTTCCTTTAGCATCTTAGCATTATTTTTTGAAGAAAAGGGATGTGTATGTTGGGTTGTAATAGCCAAGGGCAGGTCTCTACTACAGGCCATATAATTTAAAAGTTATCTGTGCTCCCTGAAATGATTGGAAGGTAGATTTTGCCCACAGGCTCCAAGACTCAAAGATAAATCTCTTTATAAAGAAACACTAAAGGTTTACCAAAAAATTTTTAGCCAAAGCGTACAACCAGTTATGTGTATAAGAGAGTGATAAACACTCACCTTTGTCCACAGTTTTAAAGAGAAATTCCCTCCTCTCAGACCTCCCAAATGCCCAAGTTCCCATTTGACCTGCGGGGAAACAGAGGAAGTCTTGCTTCTAGACTAAGGTCCCTCTGTTCGAATAATCAACTTAAATCCAGTGTTTAAAATTCAAATACATACTCCCTCCAACAATGTTACAGAATTGTCAGCTGTGCTCATAAAACCTCTAATAGGTTTTCTAATGAATTGATTTTGAGGAAGTGTTTGGGCCTGAAAAAGGAAGTGGAGGACCAGAAGAGGCCCTACCATTTCCTGTGACTGCTTTCCCAAATTAGGGTATCGTTGGGGAAAAAAAAAAAAAGGCATCTATTTTAAAGCTCTAGTAAGGTAAAAGAGATTTTTAACTTTTATTTTTAAAGGAGAACCACTGGGTGTAGGACAACCAGCAAGGATAGTCCTTCTGACTAAGGACCAAAACTGACTGAGGATCAGGAAACACACACAAAGGATGCTATCATAAAACATGGATTACTAATCAAGTCCAAAAAGATAATCAAAAAGTCACGTGGACTGCCCCCTCACATCATCTAAACCCAGCTGGTTTGTTAGTTCTTAGGAATGATCTGTTTACTTCTTTAGAAGCCCGAGAAGAGAAATAAGAGGATACATCTGAAAACAGACGAGAATCTAAAGTTACTGTATATTTTGACCCCTTTTAAAGGTCTAATACAGAATAGAAAGTTGTAAATGAAAACTATGTTAAGTCAAAAAAATGAGCTTCATTTGAGTTGAAGATCTCTAACTTGGATTTTGGACTTCATGCAAACCATGTGGGGACTTCCCCTTTCATGGCACAAGAATCAGATGATCAGGAGACATTTTGCAACATCTTTTGCTTTTTTGGTTTCTGAGAAAGTTTTGAGAAATGTATACCAGAAGACTGTGTGAGTCACCTTAAGATGACTATGTCCTTTGCACTAGAAAACAATCTGTTATAGTTTATTTAGCGCTTAAAGTGATTCATGCAAGTATTTAGAACCTTGGAATACTGAGCATAGGGACACACTTGTGCAGGGACAAATTTGGCTGGTGCCTCCTTATTCTTCCTCACCTTTTCCATCAGGAGGAATAGTATTGGCATCAGCAACGATTCTAATGAATGACTACAGGGTTCTAAAGCAACATCATGACACAAGTTTGCCACCTCCCTCCCCAGTCTATCTTTTTACCTATTATTCGGAGCAGATAGGAATTTTCCTGGTCAGTGTCAATGCTGGTAAAAGGAATAACTTGAGTTAAAAACTTATTTAAAGGTGGCTCCATTCTACAAATGATAGAGGACCTGTTTTTAATGTTAAGGGGAATAATACAAAGCCCTAACCTAACAAGCCCTTCAAACACTTGTCCTGGCAGCTCTGTGAATACAATGTGTCTCCATCTTATGAATACTGAAATAGACTCAGTAACACAAGATCAGTCACTAATTACCTGATGGGCTTTAATTGAACATGATCTGTGTTCCCTTTCTTTTTATATATGCTGCTGTTCTTATCTTTTTTTTAAAATTCCACTGATGTTAACCTGTATTTTTCCGGCTGCTTTCAGAGTCATAATCCCATGGATTTTCACATATCAGTTAACTTTCCAGAAAGAGACACATAAAACAGACTCAGGAAAGGGAGTCAAGGAGAATCAAGGACAAAGCAACATGGATGTCTTTGCTAGTGTCCAGCACTTTGGAAGGGTCAGAAGTGTGCTTCCTTGTCCTTTGGAACCTTTTGCTTGTCTCAGCTGAGATACTGAACTAGAACATGTGAAATATTAACCTCTAGGGCACATCTTGGGGTCCAAGAGGGCAGCAAACAGCCCTTCAGCACTATCTTCAAAGTAGCCTTTTGAGAATAAGGGACCTTGCCAGAAATGATGCAGTTAAGTTTCTGATATTTGGTGCAAAACTAGTCTCCCTTAATTGCTTGAATCCCTATGCTTTTAGGAAAACTGATTCTACCCTGCAAAGACCAAACTGAGTAGACAATAAGATTTTTGCAGACTATTTAATTGGGGAAATGAGCCTATGTTAACACACATTGAAAAGGAGCCCTAAGGAGATTTTCTTGTAAGTGCTGACATTGCTGTAGGGGCCTCAGGAACAAAACGTGCCTGAGTCGAGGAGGTATGCACTGGTTAGGCATTTACAGAGAGCACATATCATTGCCTGCAACCCCTGGGAAGGATGCTGAAGAAAGATCGGACTTAGAAAGCTCTGAACTGGAAAACTTCTCCCAGCCTTTGAAACCAAGTGAGACCAGAGTTAAAAGTTCCCCAGACAGTTAATTTGGGAAAGAGGCCAGATAGTGTAGCAGGTCAGAGTTCAGGCTAAGAAGTCTTTCATATTTTCACTACTTTCTAGCTCTGTGGCTTGAGTCAATCTATCTAATATTCCTTTCTTCACCTGTAAAATGGGAATATTATTTGTAGTGTTGTTATAAGAAATCAATAATAACTGATGTAGAGACCTCAGTGCCTTGAATACAGAAAGCTGTCAACAAGTGGCAACTATGATTAAATCACATCTAGGTTTCATGGACAGTTCAGTTCAGTCACTCAGTTATATCCAACTCTCTGCAACCCCATGGACTGCAGCAAGCCGTGGACTTTGTGTCAAGTATGCAGTCTTATGCTGTAGTTGACATTACTTTTCCACAGCAAGTGTTTAAATGATTTTAGAACAAGTGGGACCAATAAGTAAAAAGATAGTAAGTAGAAACACTGTTAGATCCACCTCCTGTCCAACTCTGGCTTTGTGACTGTAGGTTCTGACAGGAGTGGGCTTCCCTGGTGGCTTGATGGTAAAGAATTTGCCTGAAATGCAGGAGACCCGGGTTCAGTCCCTAGGTCGGGAAGATCCCCTGGAGAAAGGAACTGTACCCACTCTAGTATTCTTGCTTGGAGAATCCCATGGGCAGAGGAGCCTGGTGAATTACAGTCCATGGGGTCACAAAGAGTCAGACATGACTGAGTGACTAAACCACACACCTCTGACAGGAATAGGACTATGGGACTAAAAACTACACTAAGTTACCCAGAGAGGCCTGTTCTAACGAATTCCGAGTCAAATCTAGGCCTCCATTATCACCACTGGCAGTGTAAAAGGTCTACCTCACATCCCCTGGGAAACTCTTATGAGGAGGTCTTAAGATGTCCAAGTCCGTGACACACGCAGACCCATTAAGTTGGAATCTATGTGGAAAGAGATGCAAGCACCAATATATTTTAAAGATTCGCAGATGATTCTAATGCACTGACAAGTTTGAGGTATAAGTCTAATTTCCACAATCCTTTGTTGCCTTAAATAAATAAATACCAAATGGGTTAGACTACTGAACTGCAAGAAACCTAGGGAATAATTTCATCATTCCCTTTCATTATAAGGATTAAGAAAATGAGGGCAAGAAAGAATATATAACTTGTCTAACTGTTAAACAGCTGGTTGTAGATAAGAGTTGGTACCAGGAAAAATCTAGATCCTAAAATGAGACTAGAGTGTCCTATTTTTAGAGTGTATGAGTCTTTAAAAAAAAAAAACAAAAAACAACAAACTACTTTTAAGAAGTCCATACAAGGCCCATTATATTGAGAATGAACCAAGAACTAAATAATAGATATACCAAAGAACAGGAAGATAAATTAGCAGAATGGCTTGAATAGATGTTTTCTGAACCAAAACAGAAAAAGGAGTTTATGGGGTCTAATGATAGGGTATCACTAGATCCTCTTTTGCTGGGTAGCTGGAGTCCTACCTGGTCAAACTAGCTCACAAATGCTAATTTGGTTACTTGGAAGAAAGTATTTGGCTAGGCTTGAGACACAACTCACAGATCAAAGAATTCACATTATTTCAGTACATTCTCTGCTACTCAGTACTTGGCCTTTTAGTTATTTTTTCTAAAGCCTGATAGGAAGTTTGAGTTCTTCAGTTGGCAACTTCCAATATTTTTGACTCATTGTGACTTCTCAATTTTGTACCCACCTCCACCCATTTTGTTTTTAAAATAAGTTTTTATTAGGAGTATTTCCTAACAGAGGCTAAAGAACAGTCATCATAATAAAACTGTTTAGGAGAGATTAAGACTTTAAAAACATGCTTGCATGTGTCACTTCAGTCGTGTCTGACTCTTTGTGACCCCAAGGACTGTAGCCTTCCAGGCTCCACTGTCCACAGGATTCTCCAGGCAAGAATACTGGAGCTGTTGGCTGTGCCCTCCTCCAGGGGATCTTCCCAACCCAGGGGTTGAACCTGAGTCTCTTATGTCTCCTGCATTGGCAGGTGGGTTCTTTACCACTAGTGCCATCTGGGAAGCTGTCAAAATAGGCTTAATGTTATTATCTGAATAATAACAGATATGTAATATCTGATATGTTATTATCTGAATGAAGGCCTATTTCTTAGACTGTGCAATGCAACCAATTCACTAAAAATGTCTAAAAATTACTCACAAGGTGAACTGAAGTATTGTAGATGATCAATTTTACAATCACATTACTTAGTTGTTCAATGCAATGACTTATTTTGAAGACTTTACTAGGATTGGAAAAGGTAGAATGTGTAGATTCACTGAGTAACTTGTGCAAGCTGGGCACAAGTTAATATGCTTGTGCAAACAAAGACACAGCAAACTAACTCTAGAATCTCTCCTTACACTTAGTCAAACTCTAGGAAAGAAGGTACTGTTGGAATATCTCTGTGGTCTATGGACTGTGTAGAGTTTTTGTGAATACGGATACACGATTCTTAGAATTGGATTAACTGACCTTACAGAGTATGCCTGTCTCAACGTTAACATCTCCTTTTATTCATGCCTCAGGAGCTATGTGGCAAAGAGAGGTAATGACTGCATCCTTGAGTCAAGTTCATAGATGGTTCATTAGGCACCATCTTGAACCACCTTATTAGCTGCTTCTCTGTTAGATAACGAATCACCTATGGAAGGAGCCATGAGTGATTCTCATTAATTCTAAGGAAAGGGATTCTCCAGGCAAGAATACTGGAGTGGATTGCCATGCCCTCCTACAGGGGATCTCCCCAACCCAGGAAGATCTCTTATGTCTCCTACATTGGGAGGTGGGTTCTTTACCACTAGCGCCACATAGGAATCCATTGTTCTGGAGGAAAGGAAATTATGCCTTTTGAGGGGATAGGAGGAGCTTGGAAACAAAGGTTATCCTTCTCCATACACCTTGGGCTTTAGGCTCAGAGGTAGCTGGAAACTTAGTAGGTAAATTTGTTTATCCAGGTAAGACATATCTGGGAAACGGCCAGTGGATTGAAGTGGTCCAACATGGAGTGGGAATGTGGGGGGAGTTATGGGAAGAAGGGGAGGGAAAAGTCCTTATGTTTGAGGAACAGATAGCCTTCGTGCCTAGAGACTGCTCCACAACAAGGGAAGCCACCGCAATGAGAAGCCTGTGCACCACAATGAAGAGTAGCCCATGCTCGCTACAACTAGAGAAAGCACAGCAATGAAGACCCTCTCCCTCACCCCACCCTTCAGAAAAGACTGGGCTCAAATGTCAGGGTCCCTAGCTAACCCAGTCAAGAAGACATGCTGGCACTTTGGGCAGGCTTCAGTACCCTGGTTCAGGTGGCGCTAGTGGTAAAGAACCCACCTCCCAATGCAGGAGACATAAGAGATCTTCCTGGGTCGGGGAGATCCCCTGGAGGAGGGCATGGCAATCTACTCCAGTATTCTTGCCTGGAGAATCCTGTGGACAGAGGAGCCCGGCGGGCTACAGTCCATAGGGTTATGACCGAATAGACTCTTGAACACACAATACCCTGGCTGGTGGGTGGTACGTGTGAGCACACTGAAAGAGCTGTGTGACTTGAGGGCCTGTGGGGACATGATAGAGCCCTGCAGAGCACTTCTCCCCTGACCCTGGGACAGCCTGGCGGGACGAGAGACAGCAGCCCCTGCCTCAGTCACCAGCGCACTTACTTCAGGGGCAAAAGTCATCATGGTGTCGTGGTAGCACAGTAACTCACCCTTGGTGCTGTTGTAAGGCTGGGGAGGGACGTCGAGCTGAAGTTTTAAAATCTGAATTCAGAAGAACTCTACTTCATACTATTAGATACTATATTTCATTCTGCTTTCCTCCCATCCTAAAGGCAAAGGAAGAGAGTAGAATACTCTTTAGAATAGAGAAGAAACAATCTATGAAATATTTTTAAGGTTTTTTTTTTTTTTTCTTTAAGGACCAAGCTACTGACATGGAAACCTCTGAAATTCTTCTATTGCAGGGCCTCTGGGACAGTAATTTGAGAAGCATTATGGAGCTGATACAAAATCACAGAAACATATGATTTTTACTTTGAGTTTGGTACCCAAATGTACAGTGGATATTATGCTTGTCCCTTGCAAGAAAATGTAGTCAAAATACTAATAAATCAGAACAAGGGAAAAGGACCGTTGTACATCTGATTTCTAAGCTGATACACTAACACTATTCACACCTTCTTCAATAATCTTCCCTCATATCTACATGTACTTTTCCCAATTGACCAGTAAATACTTCATTGCTCTCATATCTATCCTTCCCGAGTTCATTTAACAAAACTCATCCCTCTTCCTAATTTCAAGCTAGCTTTTAAATAAATCATACAGATGAAACTTAGCAGTTTGTTTCCCAGAACACACAGCATCAAGTTGTGCTTTCTCGTTCCCAAATGAAGTAATCCTGAATGAAGTCAGCCCAGCACATGGACTTCAGGATACATGGTTTATACATTTGAGCTCCTCTGTGATTTCACCTATGATGCTTGTACACATAAATCTTAATTGTTAAACAGGTCCCACTTTCTACTTGAGTGCCATTACAACAGTCACCTTGAAAGTTAGAGGAGTCATTTTGAATGTTAGAAGAATTCAAGGAAAAATACATTCTTTTGAAGCACCTGTATTTATTTACTTTTTTTGCTTCTGCATCTGCTTCATTTTACTCAACATAATATTTATGAAGTTCCAGCTATGTTGTATCTTGTTCATTATCATTACCACATATCTCATTATATGAACATACCACAAATTTTATCCAAGTTGGAGCTGTTATGAATTGTGCTTCTATGAACATTCTACTACGTATCATTTGATGCATATATGTATGTACTACTTTTTACATTATTTTATTTTTTGTAGTATAGTTGATTTACAATGTGGTGTTAGTATCAGGTGTATAGCACAGTGATTCAGTAAGTTAAGAAAGTGAAAGAAAGAAAGTGAAGTCGCTCAGTCGTGTCCAACTCTTTGTGACCCTGTGGACTGCAGCCCACCAGGCTCCTCCGTCCATGGGATTCTACAGGCAAGAGTACCAGAGTGGGTTGCCATTTCCTTCTCCATCAGTAAGTTAACTTACTGTTAACTATTACCTGTGTACTTGATAGATCAGTTATCACTCTAAGGGTGGTGCTTCATGATTTAGCTGATTTCCTTTAGGAAGATCTGGTTGTTTTTAAATAAGATAAAGGAAAAATGAGTCATTTAAAAATAAAAAGGAATTTTCTATCTATTAATATTTGTTGAATTTCTGGTTGACAGAGAAACAGCAACCTGATAACCAGCCCTCTCCTCTGCCAACATCAGTGATCTACCTTGCTGAAGGTTAGGAAGTCACCAGAATGAAATCTAAAAGGTCAGGGGAACTCATCTGGAAGAAATATGCATTTACACTCATTTGCTTACTTCTTGGTTACTGGCCAAATTAGATAAGTTAACAGATAAGAAATCCCTAAGTAATTGCAGGTTCTGTTAGATAAGCAGAAAGATGAATCTACCAACTTGCTTTCTTGCTTCTTGCAATGATATATTAATATTACCCAAGTGTTGAAAATTTAGGTGACAGGTTCTAAAAATGGTCAGAAATAGCTAGACCACCTGCTTTGAACTTGTGAGCACACGGATATTCTAAGAAGTTGCTGCAGAGTGAGATGGAGGAAGTAGTGGAAATGCACAAGCATCCTTGAACTAAGGTTCACACTCCCATCATTATTTCCTCATCTTTTGGGAAATGGTATTGGACCAAAAAAGTATATGGGGATAAATCAATGCATTTTTAAACCAAAGGGTGGAAAAATTCTAAACAGCAGCACACTAACTGATGCTAAATGAAACCGTTTTGGGATTTTAATTGCTGGGCAGTTGAAGCAACTACATTGAACAATGTCTGTAATAAAGTGTTCTGAGTATCAAAATATGTATATATGGTTCATTTACTGCAGAGATAGATGAGCACAGGAAGTTCCAATTACAAGAAAAAAAATCTACTACTTAATATCAGACTTTCACTTCTAAAGTCTAAGTAGGTGAGACACTTTGTTTCATGAATTCTATACATAAATCCATGTGACAGCAGCCAAATTAAACCTGCTACTATTAGGTAAGTCGTCACCATTAACTGGTCCTCCCTTCCACAAACATTTCTAGGCATCTACTTTAGCAATCCTGATGTATAATTTGCAAGTTGGGAAGAGTAATTCATGGATACTTGTACCTACTAAAGCCTTTAGGTAAAAGCCACTCCTGTATATTCCAAACATTAAATGTTAATAATCTAAAGAAGTTTTCAGGAATTCAATTTCTATTCCATGTTTGGCAATCATTTAAGTGACTTCTGCAAATTAAGTTAAAATGGAGGTGATATTTCAGTGAACTAAGTTAAGAGTTGTTAGAAAATGAAGATACAGGTTACTGGTTTTCTTTCTGGGTTGTAACAATCAAGGAATACAAGGAAAGATCTCAAGTATCATCTTAATCTGGACAGATGTTGAAAAGTTTACTCTGGGATTTAAAGAGTGACTTTGAAGATTTTCTGACACATACAGTCCACTGGATTGTTTTCTTAAGTCATCTCTTCTAATATTAAAATTATCCCAGAGCTCAGTGGGTGGGGAGGGAATGACAAATTTGTGCCAGCTGCATTAAAAAAAAGATACTTAAGAAAATTGTCCTGGTTATGTCATTATACGTATTTTCAAAAGCTCAAGCCTTTAATATTTCATTTACTATTTTCTTTTTTTCAAAAAATAAGTTCCTGAGGTGGCATTAACCAATGATACTTTTCTTGTCCAGTTCCAACATGATTGTTTTTTTTACTGTCAATCTAGATATTTATCTGAAAGATTGAAAAAGTAATCAGTGTCTTAACTTATTATTTACATGAGGTAAATAATAAGTAATAAAATATTCAATGCAGTATGTTGTTTCCTATAAACCTATACTATTAGCCTGATTAAACAGCATAGTTTGGGTATCTAATGTGCTTTCCCTGGCGGCTCAGTGGTAAAGAATCTGCCTGCCAATGCAGGAGACACAAGTTAGATCCCTGATCCAGGAAGATCCCACATGCTGTGGGGCAACCACTGAGCCACGGTGGCACCATGTGCCACAACTACTGAGCCTGTGCTCTAGAGCCAGAGACCTGCAACTTCTGAGTCCGAGTGCTGCAACTTCTGAAGCCCATGAACCTGAGAACCTGTGCTCTGCAACAAGGGAAGCCTGTACATCACAACCAGAGAGTAACCCTCACTTGCCACAACTAAGCAAAAGCCCTTGGAGCAATGAAGACACAGAACAGTAAAAAATAAATACATTACTTCAAAAAATTTAAAAAGGCAATAAATGCATTAACTAAATAAACCATCAATTCATATAGAAGCAAAGGAATTGCTACTTCCCAAAGAGCTTAACATATTTGAAATGATAAATTTATATACTAGGACAATCTATATAATTTTCCTGGCTTTCTGGACTATAAAGACATTTATTAGATCTGTCTCTGTGTCTGTTAAAATGTGTTATTCATCTGCAGCTTAAAATAGTGTGAATCTAATACTGGGTAACCCTCTACTCCTTTTCAATTAAATAAATTTGACTTAAGTTAATAGTGGGAGTACTATATTGTCTAACAGTTGTGCTAAAAGCCTGTGAACTGTATCTATTTTCTTGTTCTCAGAGCTTTGACTACAAATTTTAAGAAATTAACACAACATTGTAAATCAAGTATAGTTCAATAAATTTTTTGAAAAAAGAAACTGTGCTGATTTGTCCTTTGCATTAAGTTATCATTTATAATCTGCCTAGCACTCATAGTTACCAAGTATCACCTCATGGTCAAGCCTCGACTTTAAGGCAAATAATTGGTC
Organism: Redunca redunca; assembly: GCA_006410935.1. NCBI lineage: Eukaryota > Metazoa > Chordata > Mammalia > Artiodactyla > Bovidae > Redunca > Redunca redunca. Next base: position 2,509,773 of record SJYQ01001242.1, read on the forward strand.
AAAAATTTAATTTCTTATGGGAAGACTTTCCCAGAATAAGCTGTTGAGATGGGAATCCTCCCTGCTCCCAGGCCTGTTGCATGTACACCATCCTTGTTGGTTTTCATTGCCTTCTTAAGATGACAAATCATGGGTGTGCCACACAGCTATACAGATTTAGCATGAGGTGAGCTAGTAGGGCGTCCCAGGTGGTGCTAGTGGTAAAGAACCAACCTGCCAATGCAGGAGATGTAAGAGATGTGGCTTTGATCCCTGGGTCAGGAAGATTCCCTGGAGGAGGGCATGGTAACCCATTCCAATATTCTTGCCTAGAGAATCCTATGGACAGAGGAGGCTTGCGGGCTATAGTCCACAGGGCTGGAAAGAGTTGGACATGACTAAAGTGACATAATATACACGCACAAACTAGTGGACGTGGTTCCTTATCACCAGCCTCTTTGCTGGGCTTCCACTGAAACCTTCTGACCCATTATAAGATATCATACTTATATTCAACTACAAAAAATTTCTGATTAGTCTTCACCGTCAACATCAATGATTCACTGAGCAAGTGGTTTCATTAGCATTTAGAGCAATCTCATCTGTTATCTGAACCATTAACGACCTGTTGCAAAATTGTGTCTGCTAGGCAACTGACACTTAAACACTTAAGGAAATGGAGAAGGAAATGGCAACCCACTCCAGTATTCTTGCCTGGAGAATTCCATGGACAGAGAAGCTTGCCAGGCTAGAGTCCGTGGGATCGCATGAGTCGGACATGACTTAGCTACTAAACCACCACCACCACTTAAGGAAAACATGAATGGATATAAGTGATTAGAAAAGGACTCCATTTGTGGCTTCTCTTTATGATCCTTATTATACATGGTCATTAAATAAAAGGAACTTTAGTTGGTCCTTGAAGCTTTAGAGTCACTCCACAGTGGCATCTGCTATTTTCCAGTCTCATTATGTAGGCATTTTTAGCATGAGAGAATGCAATTAGATCATTTGTTTCCTTAGCCAAACTCTATAGCCCTGTGCAAAGACAAGTCTTTGAAAGCCACTATTAAGTTCCTAATCCAATCTTTATTAAAAAGACTCAATATTGTACACAAGGAGGTTAAGACAAGTTCTTTTAAAAAAAGCAATGATCAAGTTTTTCTATAATCCAATGATGTCTTCTACTGCAGTAAAACTTGAAATTAGAAATACATTTATAGTAATAATCTTTTTTGTTTTCCATTATGGATAATTACAGGATATTGAATATAGTTCCCTGTGCTCCATAGTATGACCTTGTTGTTTATCTATTTTATATATATTAGTTTGTAATATAGTTGTAATCTCTTTAAAAACCAGAATGTATAGAAGCATGTAGACAATGAGTTTCACCAAAGAAAACACTGAGAAGAACAACAATAACATGCTTTCTTAGTCTCTCTAAGATAAGCAAAGTTTTACTTTTAAGATTAATTGTCAGCTCAGTTGGTAAAGAATCCACCTGCAATGTGGGAGACCCCGGTTCAGTCCCTGGGTTGGGAAGATTCCCCTGGAGAAGGGAAAGGCTACCCACTCCAGTATTCTCCGGGCCTGGAGAATTCCATGGATTGTATAGTTCATGTGGTTGCAAAGCATTGGACACGACTGAGCGACTTCCACTTTAATCACAAGTAGGATGTGAATAAAATATCAGGTCATTCTCTCCAGAGTTGAGGTTCTCTAACTGAAATTTCATTCTACATTTTCATCTTCAACTAAGAAATTCTCTTAAGAGTCAAATGTCACCCCTGTTGACTCTTAAGAGCATTGTGCTTACTCAGAGTGACTCCACAGATGGTAAAGCATTGGCTACCCTAGATTTTACTCTGAAGCCATGCTACTAGAAAATTCAAAAGGCCTTCAAATACAAGCAGCTTCTTCTTCTTCTTTTTTTTTTTTTGCTATTGTTGAAAGCATAAGGGTTTAGTGATTGATACCTGCTTAAAACCATTACAATTTAGAGCCTAGAAAGAAAGTTAACCCCCGAATGCCAGTGATTAGTGCCAACAAGTTAATTCATGTAATAAATCTACATCCCTACTATGTGCCAGGCACTCTTCTGGCACTTGAGATACATCAGTGAGTGAAATAAAGATCTATTCCTTTATAGAGTTTATTTATTAAATTTATTTATTTTTAATTGGAGGATAATTGCTTTACACTATTGTGCTGGTTTCTGCCATATACCTATATGAATCAGCCATAGGTATACATCTGTCCCCCAACTCTTGAACCTCCCTCTCGCCTCCCATCCCATCCCACCCCTCTAGATTGTCAGAGTACTGTGCTGAGCTCCCTGAGTCGTACAGCAAATTCCCACTGGCAATCTACCTTACGTGTGGTAGTGTATATGTTTCAGCACTGTTCTGTCAATTCTTCCTACCCTCTCCTTCCCGCTGCTGTGTACACAAGTCTGTTTTCTGTGTCTGAGTCTCCATTGCTGACCTGCAAATGGGTTCATCAGTACCATCTTTCTAGATTCTATGTATATGCATTAATAATGCAATATTTGTTTTTCTCTTTTTGACTTACTTCACTCTGTATAATAGGTTCTAGGATCATCTACTTCATTAGAACTGACTCAAATTCATTCCTTTTTACTTATGGGGTTTACACTCTAGCACAGGAAACCCATAAATGGACTATGGGTTTCAGAAGCTGACAGGTGGTCTGGAAAAAGACAGCAGAGTAAAGTAGTTTGGGAGTTCAGGGTTGGGGATGGCTTTAACAGGTCTTTTAGAAACACAGAAGGAATACTATATTTTTAAACATTAAATTTATCGAATATTTATTACTTGCCTAGTGTGATGCTATGTATCTCTTATTTAGTCCTAGAAGAAAGTATTGTCATCTTTATTTGACAAGCGTGGATGCTGAAACACAGAAGTCAATCAGCTCCCTGAAAGTCACATGCGTCTAATATCTATGCTCTGAATTTCTTTGTTTTAGAACAATACAGGCAAAAAGAGAGAATTTTTGTAGCTCTTCTGATAGGTGGAATGAATGTTAGCCAGATAAGACATTTGGGAAAGAGGAAGTGATAGCAATGAGAAAAGGATATCTATGTCATCTTGGCTAGAATACTGGACCCGTGCTGGGTTATATTATGAAAAAAAGGTTGAAAAGTCAGATTGGATTAGAGTGGATTTAGAACTGTCTTTTGTCTAGACGGCACTGAGAAGACTTGTAGATTTTGAGCAATGGTGTGGAGGTCGAGGTGGTGACAAGTCTGTGTATGGAGCCACGGCATCAAAGAGCCAGATAGCTTTGTAGTAGGAGAGTTGCATGAACTTGCCATTTTGAGTGATTCAGCACTGCCGGTTTCTTTCATTTACTTATGTGGCTAATCTTTTGGAAACAAAGCCTTTTAATTGAAAGGTTAAGGTCTAACAATCTTAAATGTCAGATTCAAGGTTATCCCATCTTACCAAGCTAAGATGCTTGGTGACCCTCAAACTTCAAATGAACAGTGTGTTCTAAAGATGGCTTTAAAAACAACAAAAAAAGGGCAATACATCTTATAACTTTCATTGTAAAACCAAAAAGAAGAATTCTCAAGTCAGTTTTATAAAAACTTATGTAAGTGAAGTGATATTTGCAATTTGAACACCTAAAGGGACAACTTTTGTAGAAGGCAACTGTGGACTAAAGTTGTCATGTCATTATAGCTCCTTGTTCAAAGCAGAAATATAGCATTATCCCATTGTGTATATGTTTCTCTATAAAACTACTGAGAGACTAGAAGGATCATTACCAAGGAAATGCTGGCTAAGAAGAGTGACAGTAGGGTGAAAGACAGATTTCTGCTTCTAATAGATTTAGAATAGTGATATTAGGGTGACATGTACCTTTCTGTATTTCTAAAATGAAATTCCTTAGAGAAGTGCTAATTTGTCATATGGTAATATTTAAAATGTAGGCAAATCTATAGTCTAACTTGGGCTAAAGACAGAATCATGAAGCTACTCTAGGATCAGTCACCTGAAATTAAACTCAAAAGCTAAAAGAACCTACAAATTGAACTTGAACATCTCTGGAAGCATGTGGAATGCTGCCCACAGAAAGCTTTCCATACTTTCATCTTAGACATCATTAACTGATGTTTACTTATCCAGAGGTGTTGAGGAAAGCTCTTGATACATTAAAACAAATGAACAGTAAGTTTTGAATCAAACGCTCACTATGGCTTGACAAAACTCCTGTGCTTAGGATTTTTAAAGTTGCTCAGAGTATGGCCTAATGCCAATTTCCAGATTGGTTTCCTTAGATCCAGTGAGGTTTCTGTAGAGACCAAAGTCAGCATTTAAAGAACCTAATGGATATCAAATCTTTACCTGTAATATAGTTGCACACACAAATTAAAACCCAGCTTTCCTTGATTCGAGCAGAAATTGTGCTGTGAAAGGGATAACCTTAATTATCCAGTACTGAGCCAAAGGTTTCATTTATTTTTCTCAATTTCTATTAGTTCTTTAGTAAATAGTTTGGTGGCTGCTTTTAAAAGGAGAAACAGGAGAAGAATAAGAAGCTGTCCTTGGAGGAAATACCAGGTTGAGAACTTTTCTCCACTATGATTATTATCAGCCAGTGATTGTGTTCATGGGGTCAGATAGATTTGAGGGCCATGATGAACATTCCAGTGATAGAAGTTAAGCCAAGGACTTGAAAAGACTACACTATCTGTTAAATTTCAGTAACAGCTTATTGGCCTTTGTCAGGCCCTGCGCTGATATAACTTAGAGGAACCTAGGGATATTGCTCATTATAAACAACCTTAAAATTAAAAAAAAAGACTCAAAACTATTTTGCTTATACCAAATATAAGGCAAGCTGAAGCTCCCCACTCTGCTCAATTTATAATACATTCCAAATAATGTTGCAGATGAGTAGCTTGAGTCACTCATTCACCTGGTGAATGTTTATTGAACACCTGCTGTGTACTAAACACTGTATTATGCTATATATACAGTGACAAAAATAGATACGGCTCTCAAGGGGCTTACAGTGTAGGCAGGGGAGAGAAAATAAGCATGTAAAATAAGCTGAGTATTTTAGATGAAATATTTCCAATTAGGCTATAAAGTTTTACTGCCATTAATAACGTTTAGTAAAAGAAGGTAAATTTAGACTACTTCAAGGAATTCTATAAATTGCTCTCTTTTAAATATTGACCATGGAAAGATGAAAATTTTGTCTAAGAGCATAATTTTCTTTTTCAAGACAGTTTAAAATGATGACATTTACTTAAAACATTAATTAGATGGGGGATATTTACATTGAATATTTGAGAATATTCTATAACACTATTGGGCTTTCTTGGTGGCTCGGATAATAAAGAATCTGCCTGCAATGTAGGAGACCCAGATTTGATCCCTGGGACAAGAAGATCAGCTAAAGGAAAAGAATGGCTACCCACTCCAGTATTTTTGCCTAGAGAATTCCAAGGACAGAGGAGCCTGATGAGTCGGGACACAACTGAGCAACTAACACTTTTCACTATAATAATACTGCAATCTGGAAGACAATATTGCATCTCTGTGACAGAGCCAGTGGGAGGAAAAAAATCTTGTGATATGTTAGATCATTAAGGACTGTCAACAATGTTTCCTGCAAAGTTATCTTAAAACTAGAGCCCTGAATCAACACTGTTTTCATAAACATGGGAAAGAAACACCATGCTCCTTTGACAGCAGTTTTGTCACTTCAGGAGCACAAGCAACTCAGATGATACAAACCACTATATTCTAGAACCAAAAATAGTCTGTGGCACTATTACAAGATTTTTCTAAGAGTACAACAGTGTCACTTTCAGATCAAGCCAAACAATTGAACTGTGGATGTAAATGAATCAATATTTTGAAAATATAACCATGGGTCCCTACTAGTATCTTTGGTTCTTTAAAGAGCACTACCTCGTTTACAAAAGCATTAGCAAGAGAATATTAGGTAACATTTGGTTAAGGTCAGCATTCATCAAGAAAATGGCTTTAGTATGACTCGGAATTCAAATCAGGGCTTGGCAACAACCTAGAGAAGTGAAAAGGGGAGGGAAGCGAGAGGGATGTTCAAGTGGGAGGGGACATGGATAAACCTAGAGCTGATTCATGTTGATGTTTGGTAGAAATGAACACAATACTGTAAAGCAATTATTCTTCAATTAAAAGTAAATAATTTTTTTAAAAGGAAAATGGCTTCCCACCACCCTGAATAGCAAGGCCCTCAACAAGTGCTGGCTGCATGAAATACAAGAATCTGGATCCTAAAGCAGTGTACAGTTGCATCCCCTGTTTCTATTAGAGTATTACAGAGTTCTTGTATGGAAAGCTGACCGTTTGTGTCTCTACTCACTATCTGGAAACAGAAGTACAGATTTTCTTTTGTTCATGAATATACCTAAAAGATCCACAATGAAACTAAGATTGTATCTTAGACTGTTCACATATCTACTGAATGCGGCACACTTCTGGCCCCCTATTTTCCATAATTGCTCTTCATTTTCATCTCTCCTCCCTCTCCACCAAAAATGAATTTGTTTTTTACTTACTTCTGGCATTCCTTCCCAATCTTTCCTCATCACCATTCTGAACTCCTGCTTCCAAAGAAGGTGTACTACCTTGTGTCACATACCTTGCTCCTCAAAATTAGCCAACTCTTAACACAGTGCTATTTTGATATTTTTTTAATATACACAGGACTATGTTTTTCCAGTAGTCATGTATGGATGTGAGAGCTGGACCATAAAGAAAGCTGAGCACCAAAGAATTGATGCTTTTGAACTGTGGTGTAGCAGAAGACTCTTGAGAGTCCCTTGGACTGCAAGGAGATCGAACCGGTCAATCCTAAAGGAAATCAGTCCTGAATATTCATTGGAAGGACTGATGCTGAAGCTGAAACTCCAATACTTTGGCCACCTGATACGAAGAACTGACTCACTGGAAAAGACTCTGATGCTACAAAAGATCGAAGGTGGGAGGAGAAGGGGACAACAGAGGATGAGAGGATGGCATCATCGACTCAACAGACATGAGTTTGAGCAGGTTCCAGAAGTTGGTGATGGACAGGAGAGCCTGGCGTGCTGCAGTCCATGGGGTCGCAGAGTTGGACATGACTGAGTGACTGAACTGAACTGAACTGATACACAAAGTACAGGTATTTCATAGTAGCAGAATATTTGAAGTAAAGAAGCTTTATGTGGGGTGACTTCCACCTTTCATCTTCTCAAAAGGATCCAATGAGAATCCAAATTGTAAGAGACTCTAGTTGTCTCTGACTTATTTCCATGGTTGACTTCTTGTAGTGGTGCCCTATCAGACCCCAGGGCTTCCTGATTTTGTATTAATCAGGCATCACTGTTCAGTTCCTCCATTCAAAGTCAACCTGAGATTCAAAGTCTTGCATAATTAGAATGCACACTAAATATATACATAGCCACCTGTTCCCTGGAGAGGCTGATCGCTTCCATTTACCATGGACACACACACAATGCCTTCTCTTATTACCTCCCTAGGCTGTAGCATTTGCTGCCTTCACCTACTTGTATTCCTACTCATCATTCAAAGTCCCTCCAAGACGTGTCTTCTATGTACAAAATAGATAACTAGTGGGGAGCTGATATATAATACAAGCAGCCCAGCTTGGCACTGTGATGACCTAGAGGGATGGCGGTGGGGTTGGAGGGAGGCTCAGAGGAAGGGGCTGTTTGTTGTTCAGTCAATAAGTCCTGTTTGACTCTTTGCAACCCCATGAACTGCAGCATGACAGGCTTCCCCATCCTTCACTATCTCCCAGAGTTTGCTCAAATTCATGTCCATTGAATCGGTAATTCTATCTAACCATCTCACCCTCTGCCACTCCCAAAAAGCAGAGACAACACTTTGCTGATAAAGGTCACTATAGTCAAAGCTATGGTTTTTCCAGTAATCATGTACAGATGGGAAAGTTAGACCATAATGAAGGCTGAGCACTGAAGAATTGATGCTTTTGAACTATGGTGCTGGAGAAGACTCTTGAGAGTTCCTTAGACTGCAAGGAGATCAAATCAATCAATCCTAAAGGAAATCAACCCTGAATAATCATTGGGAAGACTGATGCTGAAGCTCAAGATTCAATACTTTGACCACCTGATGCAAACAGCCAACTCACTAGAAAAGAGGAAGAGGGTATATATATAAAATTATGATTGATTCATGTTGTACAGCAGAAACCAATATAATACTATAAAATAATTATCCTCCAATTAAAAAATAACAACAACAAAAAATACATATTGTCTGAGGTCTTCACTGACCTCTCACTAGCCCTACTATTTCTCTACACTTGACCTATTGTTGCCCTCTGATCCATGTAGAAATCTTCCCCTAATTCAATGAAATGTTGAGGACAGGGAATTATTTATCCTACTTTCCTAGCCCCACCCCTATCCCACTCAATATGCCAGCAAATTTGGAAAACTCAGCAGTGGCCACAGGACTGGAAAAGGTCAGTTTTCATTCCAATCCCAAAGAAAGGCAATGCCAAAGAATGCTCAAACTACCACACAATTGCACGCATCTTACACACTAGTAAAGTAATGCTCAAAATTCTCCAAGCCAGGCTTTAGCAATACGTGAACTGTGAAATTCCAGATATTCAAGCTGGTTTTCAAAAAGGTAGAGGAAACAGAGATTAAATTGCCAACATCCGCTGGATCATTGAAAAAGCAAGAGAGTTCCAAAAAACCCCTTTATTTCTGCTTTATTGACTATGCCAAAGCCTTTGACTGTGCGGATCACAATAAACTATGGAAATTCTTCAAGAGATGGGAATACCAGACCACCTGACCTGCCTCTTGAGAAATCTGTATGCAAGCCAGGAAGCAAGAGTTAGAACTGGACATGGAACAACAGACTGGTTCCAAATAGGAAAAGGAGTACGTCAAGGCTGTATATTGTCATCCTGCTTATTTAACTTATATGCAGAGTACATCATGAGAAACGCTGGGCTCAAGGAAGCACAAGCTGGAATCAAGACTGCTGGGAGAAATATCAATAACCTCAGATATGCAGATAACACCACCCTTATGGCAGAAAGTGAAGAAGAACTAAAAAGCCTCTTGATGAAAGTGAAAGAGGAGAGTGAAAAAGTTGGCTTAAAGCTCAACATTCAGAAAACTAAGATCATGGCATCTGGTCCCATCACTTCATGGCAAATAGATGGGGAAACAGTGGAAACAGTGGCTGACTTTATTTTTCTGGGCTCCAAAATCACTGCAGGTGGCGATTGCAGCCATGAAATTAAAAGACGCTTACTCCTTGGAAAGAAAGTTATGACCAACCTAGATAGCATATTCAAAGGCATTACTTTGAATTACTACATTACTGCATATTCAGAGACATTACTTTGCCAACAAAGGTCCGTCTAGTCAAGGCTATGGTTTTTCCAGTGGTCATGTATGTATGTGAGAGTTGGACTGTAAAGAAAGCTGAGTGCCAAAGAATTAATACTTTTGGACTGTGGTGTTGGAGAAGACTCTTGGGAGTTCTTTGGACTGCAAGGAGATCCTATTAGTCCATCCTAAAAGAGATCAGTCCTGGGTGTTCATTGGTAAGACTGATTTTGAAGCTGAAACTCCAGTACTTTGGCCACCTGATGTGAAGAGCTGAGTCGGTTGAAAAGACCCTGATGCTGGGAAAGATTGAGGGTAGGAGGAGAAGGGGACGACAGAGGATGCGATTTCTGGATGGCATCACTGACTCGATGGACATGAGTCTGAGTGAACTCCGGCAGTTGGTGATGGACAGGGAGGCCTGGCGTGCTGGGCTTCATGGGGTCGCAAAGAGTCGGACACGACTGAGCGACTGAACTGAACTGACCCCCACCCTTGCCCCTCCACCTCCAGTCTGGTAAACAGCAGTGTTCTTAAAACATTAGGGGTAATACAATGTTGCCATTTGTTCCTTAATATTAAAATCTTTACTTTTCTGATTTTTCATGAAACACAGGTTTTTCTTCAACTGCTGAGAAATCACCACTCAAACTCTTACTGCCAAGATAGCTAGGTTAATTGATCTGAGTCAGCATTATGTTCTCCTGATTTAATAAAGGGATCTACTGCTTAGCAGATAAAGATCTAAGTTCTTGCCCTGACATCCAAAGCTCAGTGTAATACAGCTCTTATTTTCAAATCTATCACCTCTGACCTCTCTACCATTTTGTACTTTCTCTTGGTCAGACTGGCCAGGCAGTATTCTTTGGGCATACATCTGCATGATATATTTATGAGCTTCTGCTTAGAATGCATTTTTCTTCCTCGCTTTGCCGATCTGACTTCCACCATTCGTTTAAAGGCCAAGTCCATCATCACATGAGTCTTTTCCTTTCTCTGGACTCTACTGTATACCATTTAATTATAATAAAACAATATATTACTTGAGTGGTTGTCACTTTCTCTAAATTTCTTGTAGGAAGCCATTGTTGACAGTCATATATTCCCTAGTGGGTGTTACCCTTTAAATGCTAACTTTAAAGTTACCACTAGAAAGTAGATGTAAATACTTTCATCCAAATTTCAATTACAATCAACAAAAATTTCAGACCAAGAACAAGTTATCAGGCAGCCAAGCAAATATCTATGCATCAATATATCCTTCAGAAGACAGGTTGGACATTAAATAAAACTATCATTTCAATTCAAGTACCTGAACACTTCTGAAAAGTTTCAGCTAACAGCCGAACCTTGGTCCAGGGAGCAATCAATATTAAATTTCCATACTGCAAACCACCTATGGCAAAAGAGCTTGTTCGATCAGTTACATATTTGTTTTCTACTTTGAAGCTGGGGTTTTGTTTAAAATGTCTGACTTCAGAGACAAAGGTTTAAAAAAGAAACCCCCAAACAAAACTCCAAAATCACACCACCACCACTCAATGCTGATGCAGTAAAGCACAGCTGATATTTTCTTTGAAGGGAGATTTGAGCACCTACTATATGTACCATTCCAATTTCTGATCCTTTGGTCTACAAGTTAAATTATTTGTTTTCCATCAGGATTAACATTGTGTCCCAAAGACAGACTGGTTCAGCAATCTTCACAGGATTATGTGAACCCTCTGACAAATATTCACACACATGTGGCTTATTTCTGCTGCACTAAATGGTGACAAAAAGCATGTTAGAATCTGCATTACATATTATAGAAGATTAGAACAGGTCTTGTTCCCTTAATAGGGCACTTAAAATATGAAGAATAAGTGAGGTCACTGGGTGAAATTTTTTTAACAGAACAAGGAGGGCAGTTGCACCCAGCACAGATCCATTAATGAAGTTATTCTTCACTTTCCAGTTCTTTGGGCATAGATTAATGCTAACCTCAGGAGGACTCAACTGCCCTGCCCAGAGAACATTTGAGAGGTGTCTTAAGAGTTAACATCTGTGTGCCTGTACTGGCCTATGAAGCATTGCCACATTTTCTTGCTTGACCCTCACGTTTAATAGTTTCACGGCCTGTAAGAAAGATGGGCTTCTCATTTGCAGCCCGAATCCATTCATCTGTAGATTTTAGTTTGCCTAAATACCACAAACAATGAAAACAGGACCATTTATATCAGCTTAGTTACTTCGGACACACTCATTTGTGGTTCAGAGCCCAGGTTCTTAACCACTAACCTCTGCTGCCTCTTCAGAGTTTCAGTTCTCTCCTACATCACACCCTTGTATCTTTCAATCTAAGAAGCGACCTCTGCTAAACACCAGTCTCTCTGATTAACACCAGTCAGTCTTAGGACTATTGTACAAGGTGAGTGAAGTGACTCAGGGTCAGAGACATTGAGTATCATGCCTAAGAAACAGCCCTGTCATTCCACTGCAGGCCTAGAGTCTACTCTCTTTACGTAACTCAGACTTTCTTCTAGATTCTTACTCACTGGGAGTTCTTCCATTGCTAGCCTAGCCACATACTTCACATAAAGGTATTTACTAAGTATTCTGATAAACATCAAGATTTTAATCCTAAAGATTCATGCTTTTATCCCGACTCTACTACTTAACTGGAATGACCTTGGGCAGGCTGATATCTATTGATCACACTGGAGCAAAGAAATGGAGATATTGTTTCTACCTTAAGTTATTTAAAGTGAAAGTCAGATGGGAGAAGAACAGTACTGCATTAACCATAAACCACTATAAAAACCAAGTGCAACAGATTCATTTACCATGATGGGCAGGGCTTCATCTGTACACTGGGCATGGCATGAAAAAAACAAAATAAAAAGTTTTATAGGTTAGAGAAAACCATCTGGCTCAAGAAGAATGATCTAGTTTACTGAAATCTTTTTTAAAAAGAAGTAACTGGGACAGTTTTCTAATTAATGGAGATTAATTATGTTCCTTTAAAACCCCAGAAGAGGGAAAAGAATTTGGAAATGAGGTGGTAATAGAGAACTAAGGGGTAGATCGGTTTTCCTAGAATCAAAAAAGCAGTACTTGAGATAGCAGGAAAAAAATCAGGATCTGTGCTTTTTCATCTTTTTAAGATTCAGTTAAACTGCTGCTGCTGCTGCTAAATCGCTTCAGTCGTGTCTGACTCTGTGCGACCCCACAGATGGCAGCCTACCAGGCTCCGCCATCCCTGGGATTCTCTAGGCAAGAACACTGGAGTGGGTTGCCATTGCCTTCTCCAATGCATGAAAGTGAAAAGTGAAGTCGCTCAGTCATGTCCGACTCTTCGTGACCCCATGGACTGCAGCCTACCAGGCTCCTCCGTCTGTGGGATTTTCCAGGCAAGAATACTGGAGTGGGGTGCCAAACTGAGCTCTGTTTAAATGGTTTGCTTTATTATTTCCATGATTGTAGGAATTCAGTTACTTGTTATGCTTTCCATTGAACAACTGAGTTATGAAAGTTTCTCTTAGATCATGTGAAGAGCTTGTTGGAATACAGCTGGATGGACCCTACTGCTCATATTTGGTTTAGTGGGTCTGGGATAGGAACCAAGAATTTGCATTTCCAACAAGTTGCCAAGTGATGCTGATGTAGCTGATCTGGGGACTACACTCTGAGAGTTAGTCTGAGATGAGTTCTTTCTAGTGTGAACTACACACTCTAGCTAAGTGTCCAACTAAAAGAATGAATGAATTTAACTGTTAAATGAGAACTTCCAGCAGTTTACCTGTCACACAAAGATTTAAGTCTGTTTCAGAGTAACACATTGCTAGAGAGAAATGGGGTCACTTTTTAGCCAGAGGAAACATTCAATCATAAATTCCTCGCCCAAATCTCTTCCAGGTTGGAGAATGTTTCAAACCCAGCTTTTCCAGTATTTTTACTTTCAAACCCAGCAGCTCCTTCTCCTTTGCGGTTACCTAAATATCTAAGTGACAGCCTTTATGCATTCTGCCTCCTGGTAACTTCCCTGCAGCTGAACATTCACTTGGGCTGCTCTGTTGACACAAAGTTCTTACCAGTTTGAAGAAGTTAAAGGTCACTTGCCTCCAGCTATCCTAGAGGCTAAGTTATAACTTATAGCAGCAGAGAGATACTGCAGAGCTGCTTTTACATTGAGGCAGCAGCTTTTATGTTCCTGAAATTTTATAAGTCTTAATGTTGTTTCTTTACCGTGATGATGTAAGTATGAGCTGGAGTTGGACAATTAGGAGTAAAGTTTTGGATTAAAATAAATTTAGAAGGGAAAGATGAGGTAGGTAGAGAGGCCATTCTATCTCACTTAAGAAAAAAAAGTAACTTCCATTTTTAGACCAGGAAGCAATTTGTTCAGATTTTGCTTACCCTAAGGTAGCAGGGAGAAATATCAATAACCTCAGATATGCAGATGACACCACCCTTATGGCAGAAAGTGAAGAGGAACTAAAAAGCCTCTTGATGAAAGTGAAAGTAGACAGTGAAAAAGTTGGCTCAATATTCAGAAAACGAAGATCATGGCATCTGGTCCCATCACTTCATAGGAAATAGATGGGGAAACAGTGGAAACAGTGTCAGACTTTATTTTTTTGGGCTCCAAAATCACTGCAGATGGTGATTGCAGCCATGAAATTAAAAGACGCTTACTCCTTGGGAGAAAAGTTATGACCAGCCTAGATAGCATATTCAAAAGCAGAGACATTACTTTGCCAACTAAGGTCTGTCTAGTCAAGACTATGGTTTTTCCAGTAGACATGTGTGGATGTGAGAGTTGGACTGTGAAGAAGG
>SJYQ01001242.1:2524612-2650133 GCA_006410935.1 Redunca redunca
CCAGTGTTTCCTATACCTCTAAGAAAAATCTGAAATATGAGAAATAATAAAATACTTGAAAAGGGACTTCCCTGGCAGTCCAGTAGTTAAGACTCCACTTTGAATGCAGGGGTCACAGGTTAGGGACCTTTGGGGGAACTAAGATCCAGGAATCCCACATTCCTGGTGGGGGAGCTCAGATCTCACAAGCCTCCTGGGTTGGCCAAAAGAAAGAAAGATAGAAAAAAAAAAGAATAGAAAAAAATTTGAAAATATTGATATGCAGTACTCAGCAGTAGAAGGCATTACATAGTTATATCTTAGTGGACCTTAACAAGCTGGGGATTCATCTTTTCTATATTTTAAAATCATGAACAATTGTAAAACATCCCCAGAAGCTTTGTTGCTTTTTAAGAATTATGAAATTATCCTTGTGAGAATGTGTCTGTTTCCTTCTCTTTTTTTTAGGTCTGAGACAGTGTTTGGCATACGTGCTCAGTTGTGTACAATTCTTTGCAACCCCATGGACTGTAGCCCACCAGGCTCCTCTGTCCATGGGATCCTCCAGGCAAGAATACTGGAGTGGGTTGCCATTTCCTTCTCCAGGGGATCATCCCCACCCAGGGACTGAACCGATGTCTCTTGCATCTCCTGCATTGGCAGGAAGACTCTTTACCACTGGCGCCTCCAGTGTGTAGTAAATGTGAAAATACTAAACTGCGACTTGGATGGGAGGGGGTAATTGATTTTATTGAGTAAGCAACACACTGGATTTGCATTTTATCTCTGGAAACTGGAGGCTCAAATCGGGCTCATGGGACACCAAGGATGTATTTTGTGGTTCCAGCTTAGCCCCAACTGCAAAGCCACTGTGTAATTTGGGACAAATCTGTATGAGTGACAGTCCCTGCTCTCAAGTAGGTCAGATTTGGAACAGCCCAGGAGCTAGGGGTGCAGAGCAGCAAAACCCGGTAACAATAAGAACACTACCTCTTCGGACCTTTACTGTTTCTGCCACCTGTCTCACCTCCTCACATCTGGGGGGGTAGGGGAAGGGAGGGTGGTGATGACAGCTTTCAATATTCCTCTGAGGTAATTTACTATTATTAAAAAAATGATTTTGTGTGAATGACAAGAGGTATATAAAATTCAGTCTTGGGACTATTTATAACTTTTATGCAGAGAACTTTAATTCTGGTATATCTTAGGACCTGGTGCTTTATTTCTAAGATCCAGGAGTGTGGAAGGTTGGTTTCATTTCCCAAAGCTAAGTAGTTAGAAAAATGACAGCTGATTTCAGGCACATATAGGCTTTGATAATTTGAGGGGGAAAAAAAAAGTTTCTCTCTTTAACCTCACTATGTAACACTTTCTCAAAAGTGACCACCCGCGTCTTTTTTTTTTTTAATTGAAAGACTCTTATCAAGAAATGTTGACTTATGTTTGCTCTACTCCACCAAATGGAAGGGATTTGTCTAAGAGGCCAGAGAAAATGATTTCATCTTCCATGAGTTGCAGTTTCAAGAGAAGATTTTGATGAAAACAATTCATTTTTGAGCAGTGGGCTCATACATACAGCTTCAAGTGGACAGCTCTATCATTTCATACAGAAATCTTGAGTCGACAGTAGAGAACTCTGATTGAAGTGTGTTTTTATATTTCTAGGGTTCTGATATTGCTTCTGGCAGTAATTCAGTGTCCTTCTCACATTAAGAAAGAAAGAAAAAAAGACAGAGAGAAGAATGAAAATAAACAGAACCCTTTTTATCCTTGGTAGGACAGGGTCCCCTGTCCCATGGAAGCTGTTGGCTTTTCAGTGGATCTAAAATGAACACACTCGCAGCTGGAGAATCACACCCAAGCCCACCCAGAAGGTAACCCTGCCTAAACCGTGGTCTTTTCTTATCACTCCTGAAATAAATGTTTGGAAAATTAAGGTAAGGAAACTTGAGTGCAGTGCTTGAAAAGCTATGGTCCTTGCATGACTCTCCTTGCACAAAAGCTGCTTGGGAGGGAGAAGGAAGAAAAAAAAAACCCCTAAACTGACGACTGTTCCCAGCTGAGGAAAGGGGTAGTTAATCTCGTGATGGCTTGCTGAAGAATGCATGGTTTATTATTAAAGTAATCTCTTAAGATTTTCCTGGAATGTGCTTCCACAGCAACTCTGCCTGTGTGAGCTACCCTATGTGTATGTGTCTTTTCTTCCATAATTAAGCTGGCTTTTTTCCCCCTTTAGCTCACAGACCTAAGGCTTTCTTTCTCCTTTCTCCTGGCCTTCTATCTCCTTCCTTACTGTTCTCATCTTCCTTAAACATTCCATTTTGAATCCTGCCATATCCCATGAACTGTAAACGGTTCTTTAGACTTGGCCATGGGTAAGCCATCTGTGCACCTTGGTGCCTTGCTGGATGCTTCCAGATATTCTAATCAAACAAGGACTGGTTGATATCTGGGGCTCTAAGAAGGTCACTTCTTTTTTTCCTCCCCTCCTCAGTGTTGTTAAAAAAAAAAAAACAAAAAACAAAAGAATGGTTATTGTTCCCAGAAAATGTTCTTTGACCTTCACTTGTTCTGCACCTTCATAGATGCAGATAAACTGGCCCTATCAGATTTGGCTGTTGGCAAGGCAGGGCAAATAGTGGAGGGTTTTCTGTATCATCTATCTCTTTATCTAAAATCCAAAATATGTGGAGGATAGTCTCACTGAAGGCAGGCTATTTCTGTTTGGCTTTGTTGGTTGCTTTTGTTTGTTTTCTTGGTTATACCTGTACATGTGTGGCGTGCATGCTCAGTCGTGTCCGACTCTGTGTGACCCCATGGACTGTAGCCCACCTGGCCCCTCTGTCCATGGAATTTTACAGGCAAGAATATTGGAGTGGGTTGCTGTTTCCTGCTCCAGCACCTGTGTAGCACCTCAGAACTCAATATTTGTTATTTGCTTGTGATGCGAAACACTAGTGAAATACAATTGTTCCTGGAAAGCTAGAACGTTAACATGAAGAACATTTAAAAATTCCATATGATAGATTTACATAGCTTGTTACATTTTGCTAGGAATATAAATTTTTATAATGAGAAGTTGTAAAGGGAAAAATAGTTCTCATGTGAATTATGCATTCAAATACTACCTTATTTGGAAAATAAGTTAGAAAGTTGTTAAAAATAAAAATATGTGTAATCCTGCAAAATGCTAATATCAATTATTATTGTAGCCCATGCTTATACAACTCTCTATCCTGTGAACAAGAATCCAACCCCTAGAAGTAAAACATAGCTAAAAAATACAAAGATGTTAATTGCTGCAGTGTCCATAGCAGCTGAAATCTAAGAAAAAATTACATCTGTCAATAGGGAATGAGTGAATAATTTATGATTCATCTGCATTCTGAAATCATATGCAACCATTTAAAAGAATACATTGGAGCTGAACCTTGTAATATGAGAGGATTTCTATTAGGCAGTATTGAGTGAGAATAGCAAATATAGAAAAAATGTAAAATATGTTTCTATTTTAGTAGTACAAAAAGCAACATTCATCTATGTAGGTTTGAGTGTGTGTGTTTGTGTGTGAGTCTGTATACAGGGTTATCAGGGAGACCAGAGTCTGGACTGCAGTACAGATTACTGGGGACCCAATGGAGATGAGGATAAACAAGGAGAGAAGATAGGGAGAGCGCTGCTAAAAGGGAAAAATAAGAATAAAAAGAGTCTTTATGCAGATATAGATCACATTTGTGCATTTAAGTGAAATGATGTATGCATGGGATTCCCTGGTAGCTCAGACGGTAAAGAGTCTGCCTGCAATGCAGGAAACCTGGGTTCAATCCCTGGCTCCGGAAGATCCCCTGGAGAAGGTAATGGCAGCCCACTCCAGTATTCTTGCCTAGAAATCCCATGGACAGAGGAGCCTGGTAGGTTACACCCCATGGGGTTGCAGAGTCTGACATGACTGAGCGACTAACACACACAGTGGATATGTGTGTAGATTTGCACAGTTAAAAAACAGGCACTCGAGGTGGACTTCCCTGTTGGTGCAGTGGATAAGAATCTGCCTGTCAACGTAGGGGACACAAGTTTGATCCTTGGTCCCGGAAGATCCCACAAACAGTGGAGCAACTGGCCGGCTCTGCCACAGCTATTGAGCCTGCGCTCTATAGCCTGCGAGTCACAACTCCCGCATGCTTAGCCCAGGCACCTGGAGCCCAGGCACCATAAGGAGAAACTCTTCCACCACAACAAAGAGGCTGTAGCCCTCGTGCACTGCAACTAGAGAAAGCCCTCGCAAAGCAAGGAAGACCCATCGAGGTTAAAAAAAAAAAGGTGAAAAAAATACACCACGTATTTTTCAGGTCAGGAAGGAAGAGAGTTGTAGAAGAAACCCTATCAAATAGGATTTCTCTGAGGCGTTTTCCTCAAGGTCTTTCAGAAGTGGGTTCTCATCAGTGCTTTCCTCATCTTTGGCCCTTAGAACAACAGTTCTCAAACTTTACGGTTTACCACCCGCCTCCTGGGGACTTGCTCCAGGGAAAATTCCTGGGCCCAGCCCCAGAGCCTGGAAAGGTGTGTGGGTGGGTTGGTGGGGGAGGCAAGGCACGCAGGACATGCGAATCTGCGTGTTTAACCAGCTCTTCCTGGTCATTTGGAGGCTGTGGTCTTGGGGACCCTCTTGAGAAACACCGTTTTTCTCCTGTGGTCAAAAAGACACTCAGTTTGTTCCTCTCTGAGCCCTGAGAACTGTGTGTCAAGGGAAAACAGTGAGGGTGAGAGGAAGCCAGTGCTATTGGTCTTTTCATTTCAGTTCAGTCGCTCAGTCCTGTCTGACTCTTTGCGACCCCATGGACTGCAGCATGCCAGGCTTCCCTGTCGATCACCAACTCCTGGAGCTTACTCAAACTCATGTCCACTGAGTCGGTGATGCCATCCAGCCATCTCATCCTCTGTCGTCCCCTTCTTCTCCCGCCTTGCCTTCAATCTTTCCCAGCATCAGAGTCTTTTCAAATGAGTCAGTTCTTCACATCAGGTGGCCAAAGTATTGGAGTTTCAGCTTCAGCATCAGACCTTCCAATGAATATTCAGGACTGATTTCCTTTAGGATGAACTGGTTGGATTAGGTATGCACTTTCTCCCTCCCCTTGACTCTCTGCATCCTCAGGTGGTATCCTGGTTCTGGTGGTGACTTCTCTCCCTGCTGCCTCCTATCAAGACTTGTTTTCAGAGAAGACCTGATATTAGCCATTCAGACGAACCTATACCCAGGTATTTGCATTTCCAACCCTGACACTGTGAAAGTGAAAGGCACTGGCCAGTGTTAAATAGATCTTAGGCATCCATTAGTGAAGGACAGAATTTTTTCCCTTTATTGAGCAAGTGGAGGTAATTGTCAACTCTGCCCTGCACCCAGTTTAAGGTCATCCGTAAAGAGAGAAGACTGTAGGACCTCTGACTCCTGGGATGGCCCTCTACTATCCCTGAAGTCATTTTACATCTTGCCTTCAGAAAGGCCATTTGAAACTTAAAACTATATTTTATGTATACAATTGTTTTTCTGATATAGCAAAGAAACGTGGGATTTAAGATCAGAGGAATAAAGTCCAGGCTCCATCTCCTACTAAACTGCAAATGTCTGTAAGTTTTCTAATTTCTAAAGGACTCAATTTTCTTATGTATAAAATGGGCATGTCCTGTCTTCCCTTCCCATTTTGACTTTTGGTGGAAGACAAAGAAGTTATGTACATTCCTGGGAGAAGAAGATATGTATATTCCTTTGGGTAGTTTGAGATTATATAAAAACTGTGCGTGCATGCTCAGTCACTAAGTCGTGTCCGACTCTTTTGTGACCCCATGGACTGTAGCCCACCAGGCTCCTCCATCTATGGAATTTTTCAGGCAAAAATACTGGAGTAGTTTGCCTTTCTGGGGGACATAAAGTTATGTAAAAATTATATAAAAAATACATTATTTGAGGGGACAAGAAAGGTAATTTTTCCCCCGATTTTTTCCACCACCAATATCAGAAATTCTATTACTAGTAAATCATGTATTTAGATACTGATGCTCTTCTGACTGCAGTGAATTTTCCTAAGACTGACCCCTTGGCTAATCCTAGACCCTAATTTTCTAGCAAATTAGTGAGGATTACTTTAACGGATCAGTTTTATCCTCTCAGAGAGAGATGAGTGAATTTCTGCTGAAATGGAGATATTAAAGGGGAGAGGGGGAGGCAGAAAATATGAAAATGGGCACCAAACTCTTTCACTTTGGAGATCTGTAGACAATTCAATACAAAAAGATTTCCACTCTGCTCCAACTATGGCCACATGTTGTGCTGGGGTTCCTGGGTTGGCTTAGTAACCTCAGTTCTAAACTGGAGCAACCACTTGGGAAACAAGGGGGAATACTATTTGTTATACTCATTTAATGTTCAGGTTCAATATCACCTCTTAATTAAAGAATGAAGAGAAACTGTGTCTGGACTCCAGGGTAATTTTTTCCCTAATGATTCTGAAACTTAGGTATATGCATGTGCCCATGCTTATCTGCATTTTCTGAGGAGGTGAACCATAGATTTCCCTGGATAATCCAAGGACCCCATGGCATAAAAGAAAATTAAATTCTATCCCATTGTGGTTGTTTAGTCACATTCTTCCTGTTCATTTTTATCTGAGTGTTTTGTACCAATCTGATGTGTGTTCTCACAACACCATTGTCAAACAAGTTAGGGCAAGCATTTCTTTTTCTAAAGGTTAGGAAATTTAAGCACAGAAACCTTGATTTACTTCTGTTTACAAAGTTGGAGACAGAGCTAGAACCATTACTCAACTTTCTTGAATGATCTAGAACGTATGGCTTATGTGGTCATGACCCAATCATAACAATAGTGGTTAGGACAACTCTTAGGGTTTACTTGGAGAAGGAAATGGCGACCCACTCCAGTATTCTTGCCTGGAAAATCCCTTGGACGGAGGAACCTGGTAGGCTTCAGTCCATAGGGTTGCAAAGAGTCTGACGTGACTGAGCTACTTCACTTTCCTTTTTCTTTCCTTTAGGGTTTACTGGATCCTGTACTGCTCTGTCCAATATCTGTTGTAGATATTCCTTCATGTGAAAGACATTGGCAAATGGAAGGGTGTCCAGAGTAGGGCTGCTTGGATAGTGAGGAAATTTTCTTGGTGACTTAGAACTGCTGGGTGCTCAGCCAGCATGGCCTGACTGTATTGGGCACATGTGGCCAGGGGTCGGGAGTGGAGATCTGTGTATAGTAGAGCTCTTTCTGAGTATCAGAAGGCTCACTCTGTGGAAAGTAGATTAAATTCTTCTCTTTGGCCACGGATGATAGAGAGGAATCCTTTGCTGGGTTGTATAGTGTTCCCACACATAAGATTCATGTCTACCCTGGAACTTCAGACTGGGTCTTATTTAGAAAGAGGGTCTATGTAAATGTGATTAGTTAAGATGAGGTCATACTGGATTATATGAAGTCTCATCTCCTGCAATTAAACTTTTTTATCTGCTTTGTGATACTTTTTGGTCAGAATTTCTTGGCTTTTTGTTTACCTCATTTTCATTTAGCACAACTCTGGAACTGGGGGCTTCCCTAATAGCTCAGCTGGTGAAAAATCTGCCTATGATGCAGGAGACCCCAGTTCAATTCCTGGGTTGGGAAGATCTACTGGAGAAGGGATAGGCTACCCACTCCAGTATTCTTTGGCTTCCCTGGTAGCTCAGATGGTAAAGAATCTGTCTGCAATGAGGGAGACCTGGGTTTAATTCCTGGGTTGGGAAGATCCCCTGGAGAAAGGATAGGCTACCCACTCTAGTATATAGCCTGGAAAATTCCATGGATTGACTAGCCCATGGGATCGAAAAGAGTCAGACATGACTGAGTGACTTTCACTTACTTACTTGCTCGAACTGGTGTATCTAGGTGTGAATCCAATTGTGAGATCTGAGAATTGCTGAACTTACCCTCCGTAAAATTAGGGAAATAACATTATACACAGTGTTCTTATAAGGATTAAAGGTGAATCTGTCAAAAGACTTGCAGTAATCATTAGCACAAGTGTAGTGCTGATGGTAACATGATTTTTGTCTAAATCTCTCAAAAGAATAGTTTTTTGTTTTGTTTTTTGACCTCAGTGTGTGGTATGTGGGATCTTAGCTCCCCTCAGTTCAGTTCAGTTCAGGTCAGTCGCTCAGTCGTGTCCGATCTTTGCGACCCCATGAATCGCAGCACGCCAGGCCTCCCTGTCCATCACCATCTCCTGGAGTTCACTCAGACTCATGTCCATCGTGTCCGTGATGCCATCCAGCCATCTCATCCTGGGTCGTCCCCTTCTCCTCCTGCCCCCAATCCCTCCCAGCATCAGAGTCTTTTCCAATGAATCAACTCTTCGCATGAGGTGTCCAAAGTACTGGAGTTTCAGCTTCAGCATCATTCCTTCCAAAGAAATCCCAGGGTTGATCTCCTTCAGAATGGACTAGTTGGATCTCCTTTCAGTCCAAGGGATGCTCAAGAGTCTTCTCCAACACCACAGTTCAAAAGCATCAGTTCTTCGGTGCTCAGCTTTAGCTCCACTACTAGGGCTCAAACCTTCCAGTGGAATCATGAAGTCTTAACCACCGAGTGCCAATAACCTTAAAAGAATAATTTTTAAAATATCAAGCAAATTTGAAATAAGCTTACCTTAAACCTCAGAAATTTCACTTTTAAATCAGCTTAGAACTCTAACTCATTTGCTAAGAAATACGTCCAAGAATGCTTAGAATAGCAAATAGTAGAACAACTTAAGTGACTACCGACAGGAGAGCAGATAAATAAATCATGGTGCAGGCATCCATTGGGAATACTCTAACAGTAACAGGAATGACTTGGATATATGACCCAGAACTGCTTATATCCACACAGATGAATTAAGCAAGCAGAACAAGGAACAGATAAATACATAAAGCACAGAGCCTTTACATACGGTTTAAAATATAAAAAAAATTATGCATTACTTAAAAGATACAACTATTCATATAAATGAATATAAAAATGCTTCAGTTCAGTTGCTCAGTTGTGTCTGACTCTTTGCGATCCCATGGACTGCAACATGCCAGGCTTCTCTGTTCATCACCAACTCTGGGAGTTTACTCAAACTCATGTCCATTGAGTCGGTGATGCCATCCAACCATATCATCCTCTGTCCACTCCCTCTCCTCCACCCTTCAATCTTCCCAGCATCAGGATCTTTTCTAATGAGTCAGTTCTTCACATCAGGTGGCCAAAGTATTGGAGTTCAAGATTCAGCATCAGTCCTTCTAATGAATATTCAGGACTGATTTTCTTTAGGATGGACTGGTTGGATATCCTTGCAGTCCAAGAGACTCTTTTAAAGAGTCTTCTCCAACACCACAGTTCAAAAGCATCAATTCTTTGGTGCTCAGCTTTCTTCATAGTCCAACTCTCACATCCATACATGACTACTGGAAAAACCATATATTTGACCAGATGGACCTTTGTTGGCAAAGTAATGTCTCTGCCTTTAAATATAATGTCTAGCTTGGTCATTGCTTTTATTCCAAGGAGCAAGCGTCTTTTAATTTCATAGCCGTAGTCACCATTTGGAGTGATTTTGGAGCCTAAGAAAATAAAGTCTCTCACTGTTTCCATAGTTCCCAGAAGTGAAGTGATGGGACCAGATGCCATGATCTTAGTTTTCTGAATGTTGAGTTTTAAGCCAACTTTTTCACTCTCCTCTTTTACATTCACTAAGAGCTTTTTAGTTTTTCTTCACATTCTGCCATAAGGGTGGTGTCATCTGCATATCTGAGGTTATTGATATTTCTCCCGGAAATCTTGATTCCAGCTTGTGCTTCATCCAACCCAACATTTCCCATGATGTACTCTGCATATAAGTTAAATAATCAGGGTGGCAATATATAGCCTTGACAGACTTCTTTCCTGATTTGGAACCAGTCTGTTGTTCTATATACAATTTTAACAGTTGCTTCTTGCATACAGATTTCTCAGGAGGCAGGGGCTTAGGGATGATTAATCTCAATTTCAAGATTGAGGTTTCTTTTGACAGAAATAAGAGGAATAAATAAAAGAGAGCTCCAATCATGATAGTAATTTTTATTCCCTGAGACTTGATGCAGGGTACATGGGTATCTATTATTTTACTTTTATGGCTTTTTTAAATAGACTGTTTTCTAAAAACTTTACAGACATTAATTTACTTAATCCTTGTAATAAATCTGTGGGTTAGAACTTGCATTATTATCTCTTTTTTGGAGGTTAAGAAGTTGAGGCAACTGATTAATATCACAGAGCTAATAAATGGCAAAGCCAGGCTTCAAAGCCAGGTGGTGTGGGCCCAGGGTCTGTGACTTAACTCCTATGCAGTCTTGACTTCCCATAGAATTTATGAAGAAATGAAAAAGCTGCCAGAAATGAAATGAAAAAGCTAGTCTCCGGTAGGGCTCTGGAAGGCATGCCCGTTTCTTCCACCTCCTCATTCCTGGGTCTGCTCTGAGTCCTCTGCTTTCCAGACTTCCGGTCCTTCTGTGCTCCAGTCTGGGTTCATACCTCAGTTCACCTTGTTCTCTCCTTCTTGGATCTATGGTCTCATGTGGGTTCAATTTTCTGTCTTTGATCATGACCTTAGCATCCTTTCCAGGCCATCTCTAGTGTCTGGACATTGACTATAAACGGAAAGTTCTGTCTTGACTTTAAGCCTGGATCTGGCCCTTTTGGACAAGGGTTATGAGAGGGAGAAGAGAAGAGAAAAGGGAAGGTTTTGCTCTCCAGCTGAGGACTACTGTGTCAAGGCTGTGCAAGGAGTGTTTCTGAGAAAGGTTTTAAGAGAGACTGGATAGAAGTAGAAGTAGTAGCAGATGTGTGTATGTGTGTGCGTGTGCGTGTGCGTGTGTGTGTGTGTTGGTTCAAGACGCAAGCTGTTGATTTCTACAAGAAATACTGGTAGAAGATACAAGATATGGGGATGATTCAAAAGAACCAGCAACCTTCAAACAATTTGTACCTGGCTTTCAGAAGTCATCACCCCATTTGATTGGAGATAATCTGATTTTTTTTACATGGCAAGGAAAGCATACTTATTTTAGTTAACACTCAGGTTGATTGCTATCCTCAGTCTCTCCTTGGTGAAAGACATTCTTCCAGGCCAGCCAGGCAATAGGCCAGCCTTTGCTATGGCTTTGATTTTTCCCTGGAGGAAATGAGCCCACCAAGGTGAGTCTGCTGGAGAAGTCCCACCAGCCAAGGCTAGGTTAGGTGTGTCTGGGTGGAGGAGGAAAGCTGGTCTAGAACTCTGTAGCTGCGGCTGACTAAGTCTAAATCCTAAAGTCATTTTGTTGAGGTAAACTGGGAAATGAGTAATCATAAACTTTATTTTTATTTTTTATGGTTTTTCCTTTTTTAAATTTTATTATTTATTATTATTATTTTTTAACTTTACAATATTGTATTGGTTTTGCCATACATCAAACATGAATCCATCACGGGTGTACACATGTTCCCAATCCTGAACCCCCGTCTCACTTCCCTCCCCATACCATCCCTCTGGGTCATCCAAGTGCACCAGCCCCAAGCATCCCGTATCCTGCATCAAACCTAGACTGGCAATTCGTTTCTTATGTGATATTATACACATTTCAATGCCATTCTCCCAAGTCATCCCACCCTCTCCCTCTCCCACAGAGACTTTAAATGTATTTTTCTGTCAAGCGGACACTTTGTTATTTCATTTTATATTAGGCAGGTTTTAAACTACTGTTAGACATTAACTCTACCTAACAATTTGATAACACTCTCCTCTCTCTCTCTGTCTCCCCCTCCACACTTTTATAGTTAGTTGTGATTGGAGTCTGAGTTATGGGTAATAGTATATTGGTAAACCAGTTCTCTGAAAAAGAAAGCTTTGTTTTTATTTTGGATAGTAGATTTTCTTTTGTGACTTAATGTTTTTCCTTTTTTACTTTGTGTTTGTATAGTTGATTAGAGTGTAGCTGATTAACAATGCTGTGACAGTTTCAGGTGAACAGTGAGGGGATTCAGCCATACATACATCTGTTTCCATTCTCCTCTAGACTCCTCTCCCATCCAGGTTGCCATGTAACCATTGAGCAGAGTTCCATGTGCTATACAGCAGGTCCTGTCAGCTATCCATTTTAAACACAGTAGTGTGTAAATGTCCATCCCAAACTCCCAACCATCCCTTCCCTCAATCCTTCACCTGGCAACAATAAGTTCATTCTCTAAGTATTTGAGTCTGTTTCTATTTTGTATTACTTTTTATATTATTTTATTTCGTACTGAAGCATAGTTAATTTACAATGTGGTGTAAGTATCAGGTGCATAGCACAGTGATTCAGGGGGAAGAAGTAGCTGGGGAGAAAGCTCTGCTTTATTATGTTAGCTGATTTGCATGGAGTAACTACCTCTCTGCTACCCCTTGGATTGTACAGTCCATGGGAGTCTCTAGGTGTGTAGTTACTGCACCAGTACAGATCCATTAAAACAAACAAGACCAAAAAGACAGTGTATATATTGTTTAATTTAAGGACTGAATTTCTAGTAAGTCTAGAATGTGGGTGTGCTATACTTGGCATATTGGAGAAGGAAATGGCAACCCATTCCAGTATTCTTGCCTAGAGAATCCCATGGACAGAGGAGCCTGGTGGGCTACAGTCCATGGGATCACAAAGAGTCAGACACGACTGAGTGACTTCATTCATATTGGCATGTAGGCAGGCCAAATTGATTTCTGCCATTTGGTGCTTTTTCAAAGATTCCATGAGATGCTCTAGGAAGCATTCAGCTAACTATGAAGTACATTTGAAGTAGACTGATTCTAAACAATCCTCTAGCTACATCTACCAGTTTAGGGAAGATATACATACAGGGGATCAAGTTAAATGACGCCACTTGATGTGAAGAGCTGACTCACTGGAAAAGACCCTGATGCTGGGAAAGATTGAAGGTAGGAGGAGAAAGAGATGACAGAGTATGAGATGGTTGGATGGCATCACCAACTCAATGGACATGAGTTTGAGAAAACTCCGGGAGATGGTGAAGGACCGGGAAGCCTGGAGTACTGCAGCCCTTGGGGTCACAAAGAGTCAGACATGACTGAGCTTCTGAACAACAACAACAACAACCAGTCATGAGCCAAATCCAGAGTGTGGCACATTCTATTAAAAAGCCTGCTTTTTCCAACCAGTCAGCAGTATTAATAAAATGGAGGGGGATGGTGGAGAGGCCACAATAGAATTATGAAGGCAAGGAAAATACTGTGCTATTTTGTGGGTTTTGTATAGATTCTGATTCTAGCAACCAAACATTAAACAATATTTTTGAGACAGAAAAATTTGGATTTTAGAAGATATTAAGGTGTTACTAATTTTGTCAAGTTGTATGAATGTATTGTCCTTATGAGTTAGAGATGTTAAATGTTTATGGTAAAACGATGTGGCATCTTGGATTTTCTTTAAAATATTAATAATCTACTCCATTCCCCAAACTGAGGGAGAATAGACAAAACAAAATTCTTAAAGCAGAATGATGGGTATATGGGGCGGGGGGGGAGTCTGTCTACAATTCTCTCTGTTCCAGTTTATATTTTAAAATTTCCATAATAAAAAAATTAAAAATGACTGCTACCATTAGGTATTCCATGGAGTTTATTCATTCAGTTTTTCCATGTTCCAGTTGCTGTGGGGTTACAAATGGGTGCTGTGGATAAACAAGGCTTAACTTACTCTTAAGATTTCCATGATTTAGCTCAGAGAGCTTTTCACATGGAACTATTTCATAGGAAAATGAATATTCTGTCAGTGTTGAACTCAGAAATCAGACTCTGGATATAATAGTACCCTTTGTCTGGAAGGGTGACTGTTTTACCCTAATTCCTTTCCGGAGGGGACCCAGACATCTTTGTGATGGAAGAGTGCCTTCTGGGATCAAGGATCAAGTTAATCATATGCATCACTCTCCACTCAATATTAGGCTTTATCAGCAGGCCCAGACCTGGCCCCTCTTTGATGCCTCTATGCTTCCAAGATTTTTTTCCTCTTGGTTACTGATTTCAAGCTAGAGTCAGATGATTTGGGAAATGACCTCGTCTGTCCTGTGGGCTTCACACCACAGGGGTGAAAACAAATAGGTACAAAGTCTGTTTGGCTTCTGAGCCCTAGAAAGAGGCCCATATTGCTGTCATGTGCTTGTCTGATAAGATGTTCCCGAGTTTGTTTTTTTCTTTTTTCTGACTTCATTAAGTCAGGAAATTACTCGACAGTGCTTCAAGTAGATCTGCTTTCGGGGGTGTCTTTGATAGTCAGGATGCAGCTACCAAAGCATTTCTACATCATGAAGTTACTGCTGATATTTGGGGCAGGGAGAGTGGAGACTTCGCTTCTCTTCCTTATTATTCGGTTGCTCAAGAGTTGTGGCACATCTACCAAGGGCAGAAAAGGAATGAGACAGAACTTGGAAATTAGTTTGACTTTGATGAAGATAATGCTGGTTATGCATTTTTATGCATGTAACTTTCTAATTTAGTAAACTTTCAAATATATTCTTATTTGATCCTAATAGCCATCTTGCAAATTAAACCGGTTTAATTGCCTCCATTTTAAAGATGATACAATTATATCTCAGAAAACTCATGGAATGCCTTCCAGTGCAATTAGATTGCTTGTGAAGGTGCCAAGATTCAAATCAATCCTTCTAAGTCTTATTACCCCACCCAGTGACCTTTCAAATACTTTGTATGACCTCTTAAACATTTGATGAAAAACAAGGAAGAGGAATACAGATATTAGAGTTTTAAAATGATAATGTCTCCATAGCACAGATGCTCTGAACTTAGCTATATTTTATCACTTTTTTTTCTAGATACATACTCATTTTAATTTCCAAGAATCTATGGGTGTTTTAATGTAAAATCAGCTTTCTATTTCACCTAAAATATTTTCATTGGATCAGAGCATTATTTTGGTATGGTTTACATGGCACAATTCAGGGCTGTCTTCAATAAAGTTGATTTCTTGCTGCACAAAGGTAGGATCCTTGTGGCTTATGCCTGCTATCACTATAGGAAAATTGTCCTTAGTTATTTGGATTAACGTTGAGTCTCAGAGTAAGTGGTAAGTCAGCACACTTGTCCTCTATGAAGGAAGATTGCCCAGAGGACATGTGAGGGGAACATTAACTTCTCTTCATGGCCATCTGGTTCTTCTTAGGTGAGGAATGCTCGCTGATCATGGCTGCTGCTGCTAAGTCGCTTCAGTTGTGAACAACTCTGTGCGACCCCATAGACGGCAGCCCACCAGGCTCCCTCATCCCTGAGATTCTCCAGGCAAGAACACTGGAGTGGGTTGCCATTGCCTTCTCCAATGCATGAAAGTGAAAAGTGAAAGTGAAGTTGCTCATTCGTGTCTGACTCTTAGCGACCCCATGGACTGCAGTCCACCAGGCTCCTCCATCCATGGGATTTTCCAGGCAAGAGTACTGGAGTGGAGTGCCATTGCTTTCTCCTGCTGATCATGGCAGTCCTAAGCAAAGCCGATAGGAAGAGACAGAGTCTTCCATCCAAGGAAGGAAAACAGCATGAGGTTGGCAGAGAAGTGTTAGTCACACAAAAAATAAAGCCTGAGATGAATCAGGTTGAAAACTTACTATTTGGACTCGGAAAACTTTGGGGTTGAAATCATGTTTTTGAAGAATTTGTACTCTTTATTATTATTGAATAGTCTCCAAGCTGAACTATTAAGTCCAGACACAACAAAAATTCAAGGATTTTTTAAAAAAGAAACAATAAAAGTACGATGTTAAGTAAAGAAGTGAGTTAAAATACTTGTTATTTATCTGAATAGGTCTTCTTAAAGTATATTAGTAGACACTCTAAAGAACACAAATGGTAATGAGGACACGAAATCATAGGATAGTTTAATTGTAACAAGGAAGGATGAAGTTTGAGATTTCTCAGTAGAAGAGATACACTTTTTAGATCAATAGAAGATACACTGGGCTGAGGTAGAGCTGATGTGGTGATTAATATTGACCCAATTGCTACTTTGTGTCCTATAGCAAATGACCCATCTCTATATGTGACATTCTTCAATTTGAAAAATACCTGTCCTGCATATCATGATAAAATAGATAAAATCAATCATGACAGAAATGTTATATAAAATTATTCTATTGTTATGCATTTTTGATGTGAAAGGAGAATTAAACATATCAAGTTTGCTTTTGCTTTCAACTGATATATGTAAATCATCAATTTTTTTTTTTTAAATCATCAAAATTTTAAATTGCAGATAATGTGACAAAACTCCGAGTCTTGTAAGAGATCATCTTACTTTTTAGGGCAAGATTTTTGTTTATTAACCTTTCTCCAAATTACAAATGAAAGACCAGACAGAGGAAGATACTGGTATTGCATTGAATATGCAATATGTCTACAGAGTCAATGGCACCCTACTCCAGTACTCTTGCCTGGAAACTCCCATGGACGGAGGAGCCTGGTAGGCTGCAGTCCACTGGGTCGCTAAGAGTCTGACACGACTGAGCGATTTCACTTTCACTTTTCACTTTCATGCATTGGAGAAGGCAATGGCAACCCACTCCAGTGTTCTTGCCTGGAGAATCCCAGGGATGAGGGAGCCTGATGGACTGCCGTCTACCCATGGACTGTAGCCTGCCAGGCTCCTCTGTCCATGAGATTCTCCAGGCAAGAATACTGGAGTGGGTTGTCATGCCTTCCTCCAGGGGATCTGCCTGATGCAGGGATCAAACTCAAGTTTCCTGTGGCTCCTGCATTGCAGACAGATTCTTTACCACTGAGTCACAGGGAAGCCCTGAAAGTGGATTATGGCTCTTTTAATAATGATATGAGATAATTCACATTCGTCTCCTAACAACTAAATACTATGGATAGGTAAAGAGAAATTCTGAGTACAACTTTAATCATCATAATTATTATCATAACAGATGTAAATAGAGTATTTAAAAATGTATCCAAGATACCATCTCTTTTCAGTTATAAGCATTAGGGCCTCCCTGGTGGCTCAGATGGTAAAGAATTTGTTTCAATGCAGGAGACCCACCCCTGTTCTATCTCTAAATTGAGAAGATCTACTGGAGGAGGTAATTGCTCAGTTCAGTTTAGTTCAGTCACTCAGTCATGTCTGGCTCTTTGTGACCCCATGGACTGCAGCATGCTAGGCCTCCCTGTTCATCATCAAGTCCCAGAGTTTACTCAAACTCATGTCCATTGAGTCGGTGATGCCATCCAACCATCTCATCCTCTGTCATCCCCTTCTCCTCCCACCCCCAATCTTTCCCAGCATCAGGGTCTTTTCCAATGAGTCAGTTCTTTGCATCAGGTGGCCAAAGTATTGGAGTTTCAGCTTCAACATTAGTCCTTCCAATGAATATTCAGGACTGATTTCCTTTAGGATGAACTGATTGGATCTCTTTGCAGTCCAAGAGACTCTCAAGAGTCTTCTCCAATACCACAGTTCAAAAGCATCAATTCTTCAGCCCTCACCTTTCTTTATAGTCCAACTCTCACATCCATATATGACTACTGAGAAAACCATAGCCTTGGACCTTTGTTGGCAAAATAATGTCTCTGTTTTTTAATATGCCTGGAATTAATATGAGGAAATGGCTACCCTCTCCAGTATTCTTGCCTGGAGAATTCCATGGATGGGGGCGCCTGGCAGACTATAGTCCATGAAGTTGCAAAGAGTCAGACATGACTGATGCAGACCCAGATACTGGATGTGTAGCAATGAAGTCAAGTATTCCAATTCATCCTTCTAGGAAGTAATCAAATAGATTCTTTTTATCTTAATAAGTCTACAGGCAGATATAAAATATTGAATAGACTTTTTAACTCTTCTCACAGTTGTAGGATTCTTCACAAAAAATTTTATTCTGCCTCAATTCCCAATTTTACTCTTTTATGCTTTCCTCTTTGTGTCAATAGAAATTAAAGTTTGTAATAACCAAAACCAGAGTTTCTCTTAAAATTGTTAGATTTTTATCATAAAACACGTATGATGTAATCACACAACATGATGTAATAGAATAGGAAACATGTTGGTTCTTGTGGATACTTTTTGGAAGTTCAGATCAGTTCAGTTCAGTCACTCAATCGTGTCCGACTCTTTGCAACCCCATGAATCACAGCACGCCAGGCCTCCCTGTCCATCACCAATTCCCGGAGTTCACTCAGACTCGTGTCCATTGAGTCCATGATGCCATCCAGCCATCTCATCCTCTGTCGTCCCTTTCTCCTCCTGCCCCCAATCCCTCCCTGCATCAGAGTCTTTTCCAATGAGTCAACTCTTCGCATGAGGTGGCCAAAGTACTGGAGTTTCAGCTTTAGCATCAGTCCTTCCAAAGAAATCCCAGGGCTGATCTCTTTCAGAATGGACTGGTTGAGTCTCCTTGCAGTCGAAGGGACTCTCAAGAGTCTTCTCCAACACCACAGTTCAAATTACCAAATACAAATCAGTGTGTCAGAAATTTTTGATTTACATTTCAGGATTTATTTCCTCTTCAGCTTAAAGCTATTTGGGTGGTGGGATGGAGTGGAGTAGGGTGGGGAAGGAATATTCCTTTAAGAGTTTCTATAGCAATACGATTTATCTTTGAAACTGTAAACATTAATGAAGGCTTGGAAGGTGACACCTTACAGAAATATTTCAGTTATTTTGAATAAGACTGGAAGCAACATTTCTACATTTAACTCTGGATGAAAGCAGGAAGCTTGGGCATACAAACAATGCTGCTTCTATTAGAAAGCAGCCCGAAAATGAGCTAAAAATCATACTTTCATTGCCCTCCCCCATTCTTTCTTGCTCTATCACTCAAAAGACAAAAAACGAAGAAGAAAAAAAAAAGCAGAGAAAGAAAACCAAGCTGAATCAAACAAAAACTATCCGGACATTTTTGAGGAATGTTGCATGCATATGTGAGTGTGTTTATGATCGTGTGGGTAAGTGTATGTTGGATTTCAGCTAGAGAGTATTTTCTACATCTCTGCAATTTCTACACCAGCTTGAAACCAAATAATATTTAATCACTTCCATAAAAATGCCAAAATAAGAAAAACATGCATGAAAAAGGCAGGATTAAGAAGAAGGCATGCTATATATGTTATAGCTGACCACAAACGTCATTCACAAAACAAGCAAGTGGCCTAACTAGGAATTTTCCAAATGCTTTTTTTGGGTGAAGTTAACTCCCATACAGAGAGCTTCAAAATAGAAGAGGAAAATGACAGGTTAGTGCAGACCCTTTTTACTGATTTACCCCTAAAATAAAGACCACATCTTGAATTAAAATGCCAGTCACCAGAGGGTGCTTATGAGAAAGCTTCATAAATACAAATAATAATTTAGCATGCCAGCCCTTTTCAAAGAAAAGGGCTCCTCCTACTTCCGACTAGGAGGAGACCTCTGTGTAAGACGCTGGGCCTGCTAGTCCAACCTGGCTCAACCCTTCTGGTTTGGGAAGATTTTTACTTCTGTCTCTGTTCACGTCTCCTTTCGGTGTTTTAGTGAATGATAGAGTTTATCCAATAGGAAAAATTGGAATAGTTTTTGCAATACCTTTATTTCTCCACCACTGGCTTGAATAAGACTATCACATGGTGGTGTTGAACTTTGCTAAGAGAGCTATGAGGCATTAAATGTAAAATCAGTTTAACTTTAGCTACATTTGGGGAAAATTGAAATAGTCCACATAGTACCCAGAACCACAGATTTTCAGGATCTTAAAGAACCCCACCCAGTCCCATCTCCTATCTAAGTCTTATATTTCTTCTATCATCCCCTTACCCCAAGAACTCACCCTAAAACACTCTCAGCAAAAGGGATTTCCTGAGGACTCTGTTGTGTGTATTCAGGTCAGTTCAGTCGCTCAGTCACGTCCGAACTCGTTACGATCCCACGGACTGCAGCATGCCAGGCCTCCTTGTCCATCACCAACTCCTGGAGTTTACTCAAACTCATGTCTATTGAGTTGGTAATACCATACAACCATCTCATCCTTTGTTGCCCCTTTCTCCTCCTGCCCTCAATCTTTCCCAGCATCAGGGTCTTTTCCAAGGAGTCAGTTCTTCCCATCAGGTGACCAGAGTATTGGAGTTTCAGCTTTAGCATCAGTCCTTCCAATGAATATTCAGGACTGATTTCCTTTAGGATGGACTGGTTGGATCTCCTTGCAGTCCAGGGACTCTCAAGAGTCTTCTCTAACACCACCATTCATACTTAGCTTAAATACCTTTTCTGCTTGATCCTTAGCAAAAGCAGATACTTTGTTTGCCTTTTTTAAAAGACTCAGAGACATTGCATAAAACCAACTCAGATGTCAGCTGATGTATTATGAACTTAGAGTGGGAACCTTGAGTTCTTTCCTATCTCTCTGTGGATTCTGGAGGGGAGTTTATTTACAGTTTTCTTGGCTGACTTGGAGTTCGTGTTTCTGCCACCTTTTTTTTTTTTTTTTTCAGTTCGTGGTTCACCCTGCTGTTCCTTGTCTGACATCTCTGTTTTGTACCACATCAAACTCAACATCCTTCCTTGATCAACTCACACTATACCATATGAAAGTGAAGTTGCTCAGTCGTGTCCGACTCTTTGCGATCCCATGGACTGTAGCCTACCAGGCTCCTCCCTCCATGGGCTTCTCCAGGCAAGAATACTGGAGTGGGTTGCCATTTCCTTCTCTAGGGATACCATATGAAACACACTTAAATAAAGATCTTTGTGAGTACAGTGGTCTTTTCTGAAGGAGTATGGAAATAAAATGGGATTTATTTTTTTAAAGGTTTTCTTTACTTTTTGTTCTCGTAATTGTATTGAGATCTCATTGACATACAGGACTGTATGTTTCAGTTGTACAGCAGAATGATTTTACTTGCACCATAAAATGATCATCACATACATTTGGTGAACATGCATTGTTTCATACAGATACAAAACTAAAGATTTTTTTTTCCTTGTGATGAGAACTCTTAAGATTTACTCTGAACAACTTTAATACGTAACATACATACGACTTTCATACATAACAGATAGCAGTGTTAATTATATTTATCATGTTGTACATTACATCCCTAATGTAACTCATAACTGGAAATGCCTTCCTTTTGACCACCTTCATCCAATTCTCCCTTTCCCTCCTCCCTGCCTCTGGGAACCACAAATTTGATCTCTTTTCTATGAGTTCATTTGTTTGTTTTCAAAGTATAGTTTATCTATAACACTATTTTAGTTCTTGTCACACAACAGAGTGATTTGATATTTCTGTACATTTCAAAATGATCACCACAATAAGTCTAATTATGATATGTCACCATACAAAAATATTGCATACTTACTGACTATGTTCTTCACACTATACATTTCATATCTGTGATTCATTTACTTTGTGGCCGGAAATTTGTACCTCTTAATCTTCCTCACTTATTTCTTTCCTCCTACCCCTCTCCCCTCTGGGAACCACTTGTTTATTCTGTGTATCTATAACTCTGTTTCTGTTTTATTATGTTTGTTCAATTGTTTTATTTTTTTAGATTCTACATATAGGTGAAATCATACAAAATTTATCTTTCTCTGTTTGACTTATGTTGAAATATATATTTTATTTGACACACATATATTAATTAAATATGATTATATACCTTGCATGTGTGCTAAGTCCCTTCAGTCATGTCCAACCCTTGCAATCCTATGGACTGTAGCATGCCAAGCTCCTCCTCTATCCATGGGATACTCCAGGCAAGAATATTGGAGTGGGTTGTCACTTCCTTCTCCAGATCTTTCCCACCCGGGAATTGAACCTGGGTCTCTTACATCTCCTGCATTAGCTGTGGGGATCTTTACCACTAGTGTCACCTGGAAAGCCCCATTATATACCTTAATAGATATTAAAATGCATATATATATTTTGACATGTATACAACACAATGTATATTTGAATATTAGAATCCTTATTGTTAAAGTCTTATTGTTTGCTCCTTTGTAGAGTCATACTCTTTTTCCTAAGCCCAAATTCCTATTCTTTTCATATGAAGAGTATTCAGAAATCTCTGTTTTCTTCTGAGAGTCTCTGCAACCATAAAACTAGAAGAGAGCACAGGCAGAACAATCTTTGACATATATTGTGGCAGTATTTTTTTGGATCTGTCTTCTAAGGCAAAGGAAACAAAAGCAAAAATAAACAATTGGAATCAAATCAAACTGAAAATCTTTTGCACAGCAAAGGAAACCATACACAAAACAAAAAGAGAGGATATTTGCAAGTGATATGATCAATAAGGAGGTAATATCCAAAGTATATAAATAGCTTATACACAAAATATCATAAAAACCCAAACAATCCAATTAAAAAATGGGCAGAAGATCTGAATAGAATTTTTTCCAAAGAAGACATACAGACGGCCAAAATGTACAGGAAAAGATGCTCAACATATTTAATCATCAGAAAAATGTGAATCAATACCACAGTGAGGGATCACCTCCTACCTGTCAGAGTGGCTATCACCAAAAAGACCACACATAACAAATGCTGGTGAGGATGTGGAGAAAAGGGAACACTTGTATGCTATGGGAGGAGATGTAAATCGGTACAGCCCTGTGGAACGCAGCGTGGAGGTTTCTTACAAAACGAGAAACAGAACTACCATATGACCCAGCAATTCTGTTCTTGGGTGTATACCCGAAGAAAATGGAAACACTAATTTGAAAATGCACATACAACCCTAATGGTCATAGCAGCATTATTTACAATAGCCAAGATTTAGGAGCAGCCTAAGTGTGTCTCAACAGATGAGTGGATAAAGAGAATGGAATACCACTTAGCCGGAGAAGGCGATGGCACCCCACTCTAGTACTCTTGCCTGGAAACTCCCATGGACGGAGGAGCCTGGTGGGCTGCAGTCCATGGGGTTGCTAGGAGTCAGGCACGACTGAGCGACTTCATTTTCACTTTTCACTTTCATGCATTGGAGAAGAAAATGGCAACCCGCTCCAGTGTCCTTGCCTGGAAAATCCCAGGGACGGGGGAGCCTGGCAGGCTGCCTTCTATGGGGTCGCACAGAGTCAGACACGACTGAGGCGACTTAGCAGCAGCATAATAAAGAATAAAGTTTTGCTACCTGCAAAACATGGAAAGATTTGGAAGGTATGCAAACTTCTAAATTCTTGTTAGTGACATGCTGATATATCTTTCTCTTTTACTTCAAACCTCTCCATGCCCTTAGGTTCTTTTCATCCATCCCAAAGGTTTATCAAGACATTTTAAGCTATCCCCTAACTTCAGAGAATAAACATATTTATCTGAATATTTTTTGGGTGTCTGAGAATCTTTCCAGGTTTTGCTCATTTAGAGTGCATTTATTGAGAAGGTTACAATGAAGATGGAACAATTCAAACAACTGAGCAAGCAAATAGTGAGTTCTGGATAAATTTGCTGACCGTACTATAAAATGCAGATTTTTAAGCCTTAGGTGTTGGTTCAGTTGCACTGTGCCATATATGAAAAAGTAAAAAGATATATCCTTCTGAGCTAAGAGTGGAAAAGTTGGCCCTTATCTAGATTAAAAATACATCTAAGTCTGAAATTGGATGTACTGATTCCTTGGAGTATTGGTGAAACTACTCTGGAGGAAGAGAGTGAGAAAATTGAGATTGGGAGTGAGAGTTTCCTGGGTTCAGGTTTTTCTGATGAATTGCTGTTTTCTATTTTGGCTTATGACTTTAGAAAATTTAATTAAGGCCATAAAAAGTATGAAAATGAAGCATTTTCAATTGAAAATGTTAATTAGGAGCTATGAATGTACACTTCTAATTTTTTAGGGTAGCTCTGATTTCAAATGTTCTACCATTCTATCTCTCATAATGTCCTCATACTTATTAATTTACAGTTCAGAAAATATGTTTATTCCATATGTAAGCTTAAGAAATTGAGTTAAAATAGTGCAAATCTAAATTGCAAATATAGCATTCAGTTAAAGAAGACAAATTGAACTCACATGTTACCTTCCCAAATCCCCACTAAACTATTATTAAATGAGTAAAAGGCTATACATTAAAGAATCTGCCTGCCAGTGTAGGAGATGCAAGTTCACTCCCTGGGTTGGGAAGATGCCCTGGAGAAGGAAATGACAACCTACTGCAGTATTCTCGCCTGGGAAATCCCGTGGACAGAGGAGCCTGGCGGGCTACAGTCCATGGGGTCGCAAAAGGATGGGACACGACTTAGAGGCTAAACACCACCACCACCAAATGTGCAAACCCCAAAGCACAAAAAGAACAGGAGAAGGCTTCAGCAGGCAAGGTATTTGAACAAACCATTGATTGATAGATAGTGGGATGAAGGTGTAGATACTGATTTCTTAAGGCAGAAGAATCTAGACCTCATGTATTGCAGGTAGCACAATAATCACAAAACTGCAGCTGACGCTGCAGAACCCTGGAGAGACTTACCTCATGGCAGTGGCTGGTGAGATATCCGGAGGGTAGAGGCGTGGGACTGGGTCAGGGAAAGAGATGATAATATAAGTTGATTCTCTCTCCAGGGAATAGAACACTAACAGTCAGGTCCTTCCAACTCTCTAACGCTCACCATGGACAAAACATTCATAACTACAACATCTTCGATTTTGTCCATCATTATCATAAGACACCAGGGACAGTGGAGGATGATTGAAGGCGAAAAGTCATAGTTCAGCACAAGGAAACTAATAAAAAATCTACTCTCATAGGAAAAACTAATAGAATAGTTTCATCCCACCAGTCCCCTTTTCCTGCCTAAGCACACAATATCACAATCAGGAAGCTTTCCCCAAGACAAGAGATTAGGTGGTCTCTAGAAAAACTGAAAACCCCCCTACAGGCTAGTGCTTAGGAAGCTCTAACGGAATGGCCAGCTGCCTACAAGATCTACCTGGAGGGAAATCAGCTAACTCTGGCCATGTGCACTGAACTTCCACTCAGGTCTTGAAGCTCCACTCTTAAATATGAATGAACAACCTTGGATCATCAGAGCATAAAGAATTGCTATTATGTTTAAGGGTGGAGAGAGAAAAACCAAAGTAAACAAGGTAAAAACAGAGAAAGAGAAGGAAATGGAGATAATGTAGGGGTAATACATAGAAAGTGAAGCCGCTCAGTTGTGTCCAACTCTTTGGGACCCCATGGACTGTAGCCTATCAGGCTCCTCCATCTATGGGATTTTCCAGGCAAGAGTGCTGGAGTGGATTGCCATTTACTTCCCCAGGGGAATCTTCCCAACCCAGGAATCAACCCGGGTCTCCCGCATTGCAGGCAGACGCTTTCCCGTCTGAGCCACCCGGGAAGCCCAATACATATGCTAAAACTCTTTAATTGTATTCTTGGGGAAATGTGGAAAGCTATTAAGTTTATAAATAATAACAGATTGCTGTAAAAAGAAAACCAAAAGCGTTCTTAGAAATTAAAACTAGGATCATGTTATCTCTTCCATAAACAATGAGTGTTAGGACTGGAGGATAAATTCTAGGAAATGTTTCCTGAAGTAGAACCATAAGATGAAGAGAAGAAAATTTGAATAAGATATGAATCACAGAAAATCAACTTAGGGAATCAACAATCTAAGTTGTAGAAATTTCAGAAAGAAATAATAGAGGAAAAAAATGATAAAGAACGAAAGGAAATTTATCAAAATGGATAGATAGGCATCTCCAGAAGGAAAAAACAAAACTGAGTATTCAATACAATCTCAGTGAAACTTCAGAAGCCAAGGATAGAAAGATTACACACTTATTCATGATTAATTTGATTCTTATCAAATACAAAGTGAAAGACAAAGTAAAATGAAAGGTTAAATTGATCTTATTACTTTATGCTTAAGACCTTCATTGGCTTGCCAATGTCCTCTGAATTTAATTCCATATCCTCTGCACAATAGATAAAGCCATTCACCAGCTGGTCCTCAGTTCAGTTTAGTAGCTCAGTCATGTCCGACTCTTTGCCACCCCATGAATCGCAGCATGCCAGGCCTCCCTGTCCATCACCATCTCCCAGAGTTCACTCAGACTCACGTCCATCGAGTCAGTGATGCCATCCAACCATCTCATCCTCTGTCGTCCCCTTCTCCTCCTGCCCCCAATCCCTCCCAGCATCAAAGTCTTTTCCAATGAGTCAACTCTTTGCATGAGGTGGCCAAAGTACTGGAGCTTCAGCTTTAGCATCATTCCTTTCAAAGAAATCCCATGGTTGATCTCCTTCAGAATGGACTGGTTGGATCTCCTTGCAGTCCAAGGGACTCTCAAGAGTCTTCTCCAACACCACAGTTCAAAAGCATCATTTCTTCCATGCTCAGCCTNTCTTTTTTGTACAGTTCTTCTGTGTATTCTTGCCACCTCTTCTTAATATCTTCTGCTTCTGTTAGGTCCATACCATTTCTGTCCTTTATCGAGCCCATCTTTGTGTGAAATATTCCCTTGGTATCTCTCATTTTCTTGAAGAGATCTCTAGTCTTTCCCATTCTATTGTTTTCCTCTACTTCTTTGCATTGATCGCTGAAGAAGGCTTTCTTATCTCTTCTTGCTATTCTTTGGAACTCTGCATTCATATGCTTATATCTTTCCTTTTCTCCTTTGCTTTTTGCCTCTCTTCTTTTCACAGCTATTTGTAAGGCCTCCCCAGACAGCCATTTTGCTTTTTTGCATTTCTTTTCCATGGGGATGGTCTTGATCCCTGTCTCCTGTACAATGTCATGAACCTCATTCCATAGTTCATCAGGCACTCAGTCTATCAGATCTAGGCCCTTAAATCTATTTCTCACTTCCACGGTATAATCATAACAATTTGATTTAGGTCATACCTGAATGGTCTAGAGGTTTTCCATACTTTCTTCAATTTGAGTCTGAATTTGGTAATAAGGAGTTCATGATCTGAGTCACAGTCAGCTCCTGGTCTTGTCTTTGTTGACTGTATAGAGCTTTTCCGTCTTTGGCTGCAAAGAATATAATCAATCTGATTTTGGTGTTGACCATCTGGTGATGTCCATGTGTAGAGTCTTCTCTTGTGTTGTTGGAAGAGGGTGTTTGCTATGACCAGTGCATTTTCTCGGCAACACACTATTAGTCTTTGACCTGCTTCATTCTGTATTCCAAGGCCAAATTTGCCTGTTACTCCAGGTGTTTCTTGACTTCCTACTTTTGCATTCCAGTCCCCTATAATGAAAAGGACATCTTTTTTGGGTGTTAGTTCTAAAAGGTCTTGTAGGTCTTCATAGAACCGTTCAACTTCAGCTTCTTCAGCATTACTGGTTGGGGCATAGACTTGGATTACTGTGATATTGAATGGTTTGCCTTGGAGACGAACAGAGATCATTCTGTCATTTTTGAGATTGCATCAAAGTACTGCATTTCAGACTCTTTTGTTGACCATGATGGCTACTCCATTTCTTCTAAGGGACTCCTGCCCGCAGGAGTAGATATAATGGTCATCTGAGTTAAATTCACTCATTCCAGTCCATTTTAGTTCGCTGATTCCTAGAACATCGATGTTCACCCTTGCCATCTCTTGTTTGACCACTTCCAATTTGCCTTGATTCATGGACCTGACATTCCAGGTTCCTATGCAATATTGCTCTTTACAGCATCGGATCTTGCTTCTATCACCACTCACATCCACAGCTGGGTATTGTTTTTGCTTTGGCTCCATCACTTCATTCTTTCTGGAGTTATTTCTCCACTGATCTCCAGTAGCATATTGGGCACCTAATGACCTGAGGAGTTCCTCTTTTGGTATCCTATCATTTTGCCTTTTCATACTGTTCATGGGGTTCTTAAGCCAAGAATACTGAAGTGGCTTGCCATTCCCTTCTCCAGTGGACCACATTCTGTCAGACCTCTCCACCATGACCCGCCCGTCTTGGGTTGCCCTGCAGGCATGGCTTGGTTTCACTGAGTTAGACAAGGCTGTGGTCCTAGTGTGATAAGTTTGACTAGTTTTCTAGATCACCTCAGTTATTCCTGTTGTATAGTTTTACAGACACCTCTGCATTTGCCAGAACACAGTGTTAAATTTCTTTTGCTGCCTTGTCCTTTCAAATGGCTAACTCTTCTCATTCATCTTTGAGAGTGTGGCCCAGAAGCTGCCTTGCTCCATTGCTCTCCATAACTTGTTTATTATTATTATTTATTTATTTTACTTTACAATTCTGAAAGGCTGAATAAGGTCCTTTCACTGTGTTCTCACAGAGTTCTATGCTTTTGGCTAGTATAGTGATAGTCACTCTATCATTATTTTCTAGCTGCTTTATGTATCTATTTCCTAAACCAAAACTTCTTAAGCTCAAAGACTATCTCTTATTTATTGCATGTCCTCAGTATGTAGGTACTGAGGACATGCAATATATGGTAGGCACTTTTTTTTGTTTGAGTAATGTAAAAATCAAATGAAGGAAGAGATCGGTAGTGCTGTAGACCATCAGTAAATCAAAATGAAAGACAGTAGTTCTGCCTTTATAAGGTTATTTAAAGTTATTCCCTTTTTACCTTGCCTTAAATTACTATATATAGTTTATTGATCCCAAGACAATTTTTTTTTCATGTTTTAATACTTCTGGAGTTGGACTATGTCATGCATTTGATGGCTTGCATAGATTTTTAAATTGGTAGCATTATCGATCTTTTTTTGGGCTTCCCTTGTAGCTCAAGAATTTGCCTGCAGTGCAGGAAACCCGGGTTCGATTCCTCGGTTGGGAAGATCCCCTGAAGAAGGAAATGGCAACCCACTCCAGTATCCTTGCCTGGAAAATCTCATGGACAGAGGAACCTGGTGGATTGCAGTCCATGGGGTCGCAAAGAGTTGGGCACGACTGAGCGACTAACACACACACACACACACACATCGATCTTTTTAGTGGTAGATAAAATGGTGCGTATTCCAATCAAGGAGTCATAGAGTTCATGAACCATGGCACATATAAGTTAAATATATGTATGTATGACATGTGTGGCGCTTCCCTGGTGGCTCAGATGGTAAAGAATCTGCCTGTCAAAGCAGGAGATAAGAGGTCTATCCCTGGGTTGGGAAGATCCCCTAGAGAAGGAAATGGCAACCCACTCCAGTATTCTTGCTTGGGAAATTCCATGGACAGAGAAGCTAGGTGAGCTACATACAGTCCATGGGGTAGCAAAGAGTCGGACACGACTACGGGACTGAGCGCATATACACATGACATGTAAATGAAGTCTGGGAAGGAATAGAATGGAAGTCCTGAGTTGGACTTATGGAGCATGAGGAATAAGGGCTGTAAGAACTTGGAGCTATCAAAATTTCCTGGCTCAGAGAGAAAAGAGGAAACACAGTCACAGAAGAAGAATGGGAGCAGTGTAGAGAAGTTCTGGGGGTTTCCTAAATAAAAAAGATATGTTACAGGTTGATAAAGCTCCTTACCTCAATGCAGTCACCTAGATCTATGATAGAGGAAGTTTTAAAGCTTAGTTTGACTTATTGTTTAGCAGTGTTGAAATAGCAAGTTTTAACTACGTTTCACAGGCCACCCTCCCAGAAAGGAGAACAAGTTATTGAAAAGAAAAATAGGATTCTTGTTTCAGGATGCGTCATCAGTCAGTTAAGAAAACTTGGAAAGTGGAAACCCTCCATGTTCTTATAGGCCACAATGCCAAACCAAAACCCAAATTAGCCACTGTTGGGCAAAACCCCTGATTTTGCAAAACCTAGTCCCAAACCAATTCTGGCTGAGTACAATCAAGTGACAGACAATATTTAGAAAGTATTTTTTAGAATAGCAAAATGTTCAGTCCATGAAGAAAGTACCCTATCATTGAACCACTACTGAAATTTAGTTACGGCAGGTTGCAATAATATTAGATACTTGATTAGGCTAAGAAAATATATATTTTGGCAATTTGTG
Organism: Redunca redunca; assembly: GCA_006410935.1. Taxonomy (NCBI): domain Eukaryota; kingdom Metazoa; phylum Chordata; class Mammalia; order Artiodactyla; family Bovidae; genus Redunca; species Redunca redunca. The sequence goes on from SJYQ01001242.1 coordinate 2,554,548, forward strand.
AGCAAATTAATAGTATATATTTCCAGATAAGCAGCACTTCCATCAATAACCTTTGTCAGTAAATGATGTAGGACATATAGTAATCTATATTACTTAACTTGGGACAGAATTTAATTGCTATTCTGACTGCTTTCACCATCATTTTATTAAAGTTTCTGATCTTTTACATTTTGTCTAGATTTTGTTTAGTTCTCGATGTACACCTATGAATAGTTCTAAAAAAATAAATCATTGTTAAGTGGAAAACAAAGAAGTAACCAACAAACACTTTGCAATCCATGAATCCTAGGACTTCCCTGATAACAGTGGATACGAATCTGGTTGCCAGTATAGGGGACACAGTTCAGTTCCTGATCCAGAAAGATACCATATGCCACAGAGCAGCTAAGCCCGCGTGTCAACGACTACACTGAGCCTGCGCTTTGGAGCCCCAGCTCCCAGTGACTGAGCCTGTGGGCTGCAACTGCTGAAGCCCATTCACCCTAGAGCCACTGCTCTGCCAACAAGAGAAGCCATTCAATAGGAAGCCTTGCACAGAAACCAAGAGTCGCTTCCACTCGCCATAACCAGAGAAAGCTTGTGCAATGCAACAAAGATCCAGTGCAGTAAAAAGGAAACAAATAAAGTAATTCAGGGTAAACAAGTGTTTTAAAAAATTGTGAATTCTAAAAGGGCTAAATAATATCTCTTTTTAATGTTGAGTCCACTGATCTTTCACAATAAACAGCTCACCCCTAGGAACCGAATCAACTGCTCACTGTTAAAAAAGTTCTGTTAAAGTATAGCAGAAGAAGCCCATGATTGAGTGTTCCTTATCCAGTGGGATGTATCATTAACATGCTCACAGATTGTACAACCATTAGCTTTGATCACAAGTCAGTCATAGATATCATAAAGGTAGAATGTTTATCTTTTATGTGATAGTTTTTTTTCCCCCTACTGTGAAGTTATGATTCCAGACCTTAATTATCAGGGAATATTTTCCTGAAATCACAGAGAAAAATGAAGAAATGGTATCCTTTACAACTGATTAAAGAAAAAGGGTAAATTTAAACCCTCAATTTTCTGAGCTACCTCACTGTACAACTGAGTGGCAAAAATCCTTTGATACAGAACTTCATTTTTGCAGTGCATTAGGTTTGATTTTCTGACAGTTTCTGAAAAGTCCAAGTGACTCATGATTACAGTTTCCTATAGGATTTCTGAGAGTTCTGGAGACATTTCGTATCTCCAAAGAAGCATCATTGTTGTTTCTGCCCAGGTATAAAGAGTTTTGTGTGAATTGGTGCTGCAAGAAAAAAAACATGCATCTACAAATTGTCAGTGTTTCTCAGACAAAGATGGCTATTGTAGCCTCAAACAAGTCCATTTGTTTGAGTGAAGGGAATATCCTGTGAAGGAATGACAAGCTGACATACATTTATTAATGTCTCTCATACTGTGTGACAAAATCTGGCAGAGTAACTGAATGGGACAATTTGTCATGATTTTATGGAATCCTTTCACACACAGAATTCATGCCTTTGTTCAAGCTGCCTAAAGTGTTTAAGTTTTCTAAAAGATTTCTTGGGCAGAATTCCCACAAAACTTCCCCTTTTATTTTCAAGGCTTTCAGCTCTTCCATATATACATGAGATAAATTTCTTGTTTTTAACATTCTCCCCAGGAGAATATGTGTCTTTAGGAATATCTTGGAAATAAGACGAGTCTTCAAAGAAAAGCTGTAGAACTTTTAAATTGGATGTTTTCTTAATCATGTTAATCAAATTACATGATGAGTCTTTTCTATGCACGAATGTATTTGAAAGGATCAATGGCAATAAGAATGTGACCACTTACTGTTTTTTAGATAGCTGATTGCTTGTATAATCAAATGCTTTCATTTTGGCATTTTTCCTTTATATGGTTACTACTTTTGTTATTTTGACATTTAACTCTAAGAAGTGGTTGCAACTGCCATTCAGATAAGACACAAGATAGAGCCCCAAAAGTCCCCTGATATATTGATAGTTGTAATATAAATATATTTTAATACATTGTATACAATATATATTTACACACATACATATACACATATATGTACACACATGTACTTTAAAATATTAAATTTGCATATAATTATGCAAAGCTTAGATGTCTGATCACAGACAGATTGATGAAAATTTTAGGAAGGCAAAATTTGGCTCAGTATCTGCTTTCTAACCATCAGGACTGCCATGGCACAGAAACAGCAGCTTAAGAGAGCAGTAGGTTTTTCATTCCTAGAGGTGTTCACATAGAGACTGGGCTTTTTGCTGATACCGTCAAGCACTGCAGGCATACACAAAAGGATCTCTAAAGTCCCTTTCATTTCTGAAATTCCATGAAATAAAAATATTTTTTGAGGGAAATTGAGTTTTAACTTCCTGTTCTTTTCAACCAAAAGGAAGCCTTCCAAATAGAGGAGACAAGCATTGTTAAAATTAATTGAAAGTTGAATGCTGAGATTTGGACAATCAGTTTATATAGCATGGTATCTGTTGTCCAAATGTTTATCTCAGAAGGGACAAGGACCATAAATAACACTTCATCATCCTTGCACCACTGAATTAGTAGTCTTTCCTTATTAACCATTTTTTAGGTTTTACTCTAAGCATGGATGGCTATATCCTTCAGTTATGGGGAATTATGTCTCCCGAGAAAGATGTTGAAGTCCTAATCCCCAATACCTCAGAATGTGGTCTTATTTGAAAATAGGATTGCTGCAGATATTAAGTAAAATGAAGCCATTCTGGATAACATGGATAACCCTAATACAATTATTATTCTTATAAAAGAAGACCACATGAAGACTTGAAGGCATGGGGAGAAAGTCATGTGATGACAGAGGTAGAAATGGGATTGACACATTTAGAGACCAAGGAACACCAAGGATTGTCAGCCTGCAGAAGCTAGAAGAAGGGCATGGAACAGATCCTCCTTTATAGAAGGAATCTTCAGAAGGAATGAACTTGGCCAGCACCTTGATTTCTGACTTCTAGACTCCAGAACTTTGAGAGAATAGATTTCTGTCAATTTTTAAGCCTCCCAGTTTGTTATAGCAAATTTTCTTATGGTACTTTAGTATAGCAGCCCTAGGAAGCTAATACATTTCCCTTATAGTCAAGCACCTATAAAAGACATGTATTTATGTTCTTCCAGAAAAGTCCTATGCATAAGCACACATAAATATCATTTTTTTCTTTCTAGTATATATTGGAAGCATATCATAACAGCTCTATACTTGGCCTTGGTTTTAAATTAACATAATCAAAGATTTTTCAAAATCAATACATGCAATGTTACTCTGGTCTTTTGAGTGGCTGCGTACTGAGCCACTGCATGGGTCCAATACTATATTTGACTTGTCCTTTACTGATGGTCATTCCAACTCTTTAATTACAAACAGTGCTGCAGTGGACATTCTTGGATAAATGCCTTTGTGAACTCATTCAAATACGTGTATATGATAAATTCCTGGAAGTGGAAATGTCAAGTTGGTTTTTTAAAACATGACAGTTTTTGGCAAATTGTCTTCCAAAAAAGTAGTTCTAGCTAACATTTTAGCTACATATGACAGTGACTGTGTCTCACTGAATCCACACTTTTGATTTTTTTCCCTGTCTTTAATGATGAGTGAGATTAAGAACATTGTCATATGTTTTGGCTGTTTGCATTTTTTTCCTTTAAAATTGGCTAATTCTTTCCTAATGGGCTATTCTTATTTATAAGAGTAGTGGTAGGATTAGGAGTTCCTTTAAAAAATTTATTTCTTAGCCCTCTTATATTAGTATAAGGGATATAATGCAGGTGGCAACTATTAAGTGTGAATATTTTTGTCTTGAAAAGAGTTTTTGTATGTGAAGTGAAGTGAACTGAAAGTCAGTCAGTCGTGTCCAACTCTTTGTGAACCCATGGACTGTAGTCTGCCTGGCCCCTCTGTCCATGGAATTCTCCAGGCCAGAGTACTAGAATAGGTTGCCATTCCCTTCTCCAAGGGATCTTCCCAACCCAGGGATCAAACCCAGGTCTCCTGCATTGCAGGAGAATTCTTCACCATTTGAGTCATCAGGGAGACCCAAGAATATGGGAGGGGGTAGCCTATCCCTTCTCCAGTGGATCTTCCTGACCCAGGAATTGAACCAGGGTCTCCTGCATTGCGGGTGGATCCTTCACCAGCTGAGCTACCAGGGAAGCCCTATTCAGAGATTCACTTTTGCTTAAAAATGTAGCATTTAATCTATTAAAGTTAAAAATCTGAAACCATACTTAAGCTTTTATTTTTTAAACAGGGTTTTCTTTTTATATAATTTTATTTGTTTATTTATTTTTGGCTGTGCTGGATCTTCTTTGTTCCTGGGTGGGCTTTTCTCTATTGCAATGAGTAGGGGCTATTCTCCAGTCAGGCTTCTCTTGTTGCAGAACATGGGCTGTAGGCATGTGGGCTCAGTAGTTGGGGCTCTGGGGCTCTAGAGCACAGGCTCAACAATTATGGCACACAGACTTGGGCTTCCCTGGTAGCTCAGCTGGTAAAGAATCCTCCTGCAACATGGGAAACCTGGGATCAGTTCCTGGGTTGGGAAGATCTCCTGGAGGAGGGCATGGCAACCCACCCTAGTATTCTTGCCTAGAGAATTCTATGGACAGAAAAGCCTGGTGGGCTTTTCCATGGACTGGCAGGCCAGTCCATGGGATGGCAAAGAGTCAGACACGATTGAGCAACTAAACACAGCACAGCACAGGCTTAGCTGCTCCACGGCATCTGGGATCTTCCTGAGCCAGGGGTTGAACCTGTGTCTTCCACATGCTGCTGCTGCTGCTGCTAAGTTGCTTCAGTTGTGTCCGACTCTGTGCGACCCCGTCCCCAGGATTCTCCAGGCAAGAACACTGGAGTGGGTTGCCATTTCCTTCTCCAGTGCATGAAAGTGAAAAGTGAAAGTGAAGTCGCTCGGTTATGTCCAACCCTCAGCGATCCCATGGACTGCAGCCTACCAGGCTCCTCCATCCATGGGATCTTCCAGGCAAGAGTCCTGGAGTGGGGTGCCATTGCCTTCTCCTAGTCTTCTACATGGGCAGACAGATTCTTTACCACTGAGCCACCACCCCTTACTTAGAACATTTAAATTCAGTTTACAGATTTATTATTCGATTTGTAAATCTGGATAATTTTAGTAATGATTTTTAGGGAAATTTTAAATGTGTATAACCACACTTATGCACTTAGTTAACCAAATTCCTTCATATATTTTAAAGTTAAAATTGTAAAGTTCATCTGCTTGACTTCATTTTCAAGTATCACAAATGTCTATCGAAAAAACTTCCCAAATACTTAATATTTTTTAAAAAATCTTAAAAAAATCCAAGCACATAAACATAGTGAAATTTAATTTTTTTCATACTCCAAGGTTTTTATATATAGTATATGAGTTAAAATTGCAAGTCTAGATCAACTATTTCATTACACATTTAAAATTGCAACTACCCACCTCATTTCTCATTTTAATATGCCAAGTTCCTTCCAAACATGTATATATCACTTAATCAAAAACATTAATAAGATTGTTTTGATCCTTTTAAATACTTCTATACTTAATTCAATGTTTTTCAAGAGTTGAAAGATGCTTAGCTACTAAAGGAATTATGTCATCTAATATCAGTTTTGGAGCTGATTTCTCAGCTTAACTGAGGTTGCTTAACAACCAGAAATTTAGGTCAGGACATTCACTGAATTCTGACAGAACATACTGAGTCCTGTTTAAGAGTTCATAACAGGGATTTCATAATTTGAAGGCTGATATTTTAATCCTACCTTGTGTAGCAGAGATCTATGGTCTGTTGAAAGGATTCCTTATCTCTCATCCACTTGATTACTTGAGAAATCTAGCCATTTTTTGGAGTTTTAAGATAGAAACTAAAGGAAATAGTGAGAGACTTAATTTTGGGGGGCTCCAAAATCACTGCAGATGGTGACTGCAGCCATGAAATTAAAAGATGCTTGCTCCTTGGAAGAAAAGCTATGACCAACCTAGACAGCATATTAAAAAGCAAAGAAATTACTTTGCCAACAAAGGTCCATCTTGTCAAAGCTACGGTTTTTCCAGTAGGCAGGTATGGATGTGAGAGTTGGACTATAAAGAAGGCTGAGCGCCAAAGAATTGATGCTTTTGAACTGTGGTGTTGGAAAAGACTCTTGAGAGTCCCTTGGACTGCAAGGAGATCCAACCAGTCTATCTTAAAGGAAATCAGTCCTGAATATTCATTGTAAGGACTGATGCTGAAGCTGAAGCTTCAATACTTTGGCCACCTGATGTGAAGAACTGCCTCCCTGGAAAAGACCCTGATGCTGGGAAAGATTGAAGGCAGGAGGAGAAAGGGACGTCAGAGGATGAGATGGTTGGATGACATTACGGACTCGATGGACATAAGTTTGAGTAAGCTCCGGGAGTTGGTGATGGACAGGGAAACCTGGCGTGCTGCAGTCCATGGGGTCATAAAGAGTCGGACATGACTGAACAACTGAACTGAACTGATTTTTCCTACCTAATTCTATTAGAGTTATTTTATAACTCTATAGGTTATAAAACTTGGTGGGAGCCTGCATTCTTTATATATACTTCCAAGCATAACTCTTTTATATTTTAAAATAATATCAACTGAACCTGTGTATTATCTCACAGATTTCCTTTCGCAACCTCAAAGGACAATCTGCTGACAATATCAACTGAACCTGTGTATTATCTCACAGATTTCCTTTCGCAACCTCAAAGGACAATCTGCTGACAAGAAGACTGAGTGTTGGTTTCAACCCATCTGAATCTTAATTACCTTTGTTTAATTACTTATGATTTGATTGAAAAATCTCATATATCTTGATAATACGGTCACTAAATGAAGGTCATATATATGTCTTATATATATATATTCAAATGTATCCACAAAAACACCCATCTAAAAATGTGGATGGCAGTATTGTTTATATGAAAAGGATTGGCATCAATCCAAAGGGCCACTGATGGAGGATAAGTTCTGCTGCTGCTGCTGCTAAGTCACTTCAGTCGTGTTCGACTCTGTGTGACCCCATAGACGACAGCCCACCAGGCCCCCCGTCCCTGGGATTCTCCAGGCAAGAACACTGGAATGGGTTGCCATTTCCTTCTCCAATGCATGAAAGTGAAAAGTGAAAGTGAAGTCGCTCAGTCGTGTCTGACTCTTAGTGACCCCATGAACTGCTGCCTACCAGGCTCCTCTGTCCATGGAATTTTCCAGGCAAGAGTACTGGTGTGGGGTGCCATTGCCTTCTCCAGGATAGGTTCTACCACCTATTAAAAGGCACTTAGAATTCTGCTGCACATTTCAGGACTAAAGATGATATATTATTTGGCTTTAATGCTTTAATTTCTGGCAAGCTCAGCACCAAACCCTCCTGACTTCAAGATTCTTGGCTTGCAAGAAAAGAGTCTCAACTGCTGATATCATAATACGGAGAAGTATGGAATGTATTTGGATGGAAAGAGTGATCCTGATAATTATGGCACCACTACCAGTATATTCATCTGATTTACTTTTCTGCAATGTGGTGTTTATGATGAAAGAATACATAGTATTTGGAAAGCAGTAAACCTGAATATCTTTTACCCACAGTGGGCAATGTTCTGGGCCTATAAACAGGAAAGTCTTTTTCTGAGTATATACATCAATTTTTTTTTTTTAAATTTTATTCTTTTCCCCTAGGATTTGTGTTTTTATTTTTTAATATTTTTAAAATATTTATGTGTTTATTATTTTTGGCTGTGTTGGGTCTTCATTGCAGTGCATGGGCTTTCTCTAGTTGAGGCAAGCAGGGGCTACTCTCTAGATGCGGTGCGTGGGCTTCTCGTCTCAATGGTTTCCCTTGTTGCAGAGCACAGGTTCTAGGCATGTGGGTTCAGTTGTTATGGCCCATGGGCTTAGTTGCTCTGAGGCATGTACGATCTTCCCAGACCAGGGATTAAACCCATGTCCCCTGCACTGGCAGGCAGACTCTTAACACTGGACCTCTAGGGAAGTCCATCTGCATATATACTTTAAAAATAGGGAGTATCGAGGCACTAGGCACAACTTTGACTTCAGAAATTTCTGATCAGAAGGAAGAATGTTTATCTATCCTGATAAAATTTCATATTATGAGAAATAAAAGGTTAAAGCCAGAAGAAATCATAAACTTCCTCTTTGCATGAATAAGATAGAACCCAGAGAGCCTAAATGATGTTCTCCAGGTTCCTCCAGTGGAGGTAGTACTCTGAGTGCACTCAAGAACCATGGGACATGAGTGAAAATAATCCATTCTGAGGATGGTGTAGACTGAGGATGAAGAGAAAGGCCAATTTTTTCTGAACCATAGGTCTGAATCCAACCAATCCAACCAATAGTGACTGAATCCAAACAGAGATAGTTGAAAGAAAAAAAAAGAAATCTAGAACCTATAGCAAAAAGATAAAAGCAACAGCCTCCCCGCCCTCCCANCCCCCGCCGCTTTTTTTCTTAAAAGTTTGTGACATTGTTTTGGATGAGGTAGGATTTCAGGAGTCAACTGATGAGAATGACAGGATTAGTAGCATGGTTTGGGGTTGGGCAGACCAGGGAGCCACATTTCCCAAGTTTTTTTTAAAAGCAAACACAATACAGATGGGTTTCTTAAATATAGGGCAGTAAATAAAATTTTGAAATGTTATGCAAACTTTTACATTCATGTGAGTGTTTTTCATCTGGATGGAAGATCCACAGTTTAAAAAAGATGCTGAAAGGTCAGTGGAACTGGAAACAGTTAGGCATCCATAACGATTTCCTCCTAGATACTTGGATTAAAATTCTCTGCTTGGCGAGGAATATGGCAGCAAGAGGTAATCCTTTCTAAGATGTAGACCACTGTCTCTCAAGGTTTAGTCCACAAGTCAGTCAATGCTCTTTTTTTTTTTTCCTATAGAGATTGCAACTTTTTCATAAAAAAATAAAGATTTCAACAAGGATAATTGTAAATTACTGTTTCTACAAGCTAAAAACATACCGACATGACATAATACAAGACATGAGATGAGACAGTGGGAGAAATTATTTAATTTCCAACAGCTACATTGGAAATAAATAATTTCCCTCAATGAATTTTACCATCATTAGTGTTTATATAACCCATAGATCAAGGGGGTCATCTCTCTTTGTACTTAAGATTTAAATGCAAACTGGTTCTACTCTTCAGTCCATATTCTTACCGTTCCTCTAAATACATCCAGAAATTCGTGGTGTGGTGGAGGAAAGCTTAGGTTTCCCTTCCTGTCTCATTCAGTAAAGCTCCTCTTTTCTCTCTGTTCCAGGCCATTCTAAGCTTGAATCAAGCCTGTTACTTGGTAATTTTCTAAAGCCTTGGTGCACACGTGTGGAACAGATTTTTTTGATGATTTAGCGCAAGGCGGGGGATTTCCATCGCGGCCCTACAGATGGTTTTAAATGGAGCATTAATGCTGCTGTTCACAAATGACCTCCAGTCTCCCACCCCTGGGCTTTCTCAGGGAGCCCTGCTTCTACAGAAGCTGCTGCCTGTTGTGTTTCTGAGTCCCTTTTTCCTTCTCTTAATTTTCATCCCTCTTTTCTCTTTGTCCTTATCCCAGTCACTAAATAACGGTTAGCTGTTTATGAAGAACAATTTATCTAACTCTTTAAAAGTACTCTCATTTCATACACCATGTTTTGGAAGAGGTCTTATTTTCTCTACCCAAAGCAAACTTTCAAGGTATGTTCTTAGACAAAACTAGTTGATCTCTTTAAGTGACCTACTGTTAAAATTACATTTGTAGGACTTCTCTGGTGGTCCACTGGTTAAGACTCCACCTTCCAATGCATGGAGGTGTAGGTTTGATCCTGGGGGCCTTGGGGCCAAAAAACCAAAACATAAAACTGGAGAAATATTGTAACAAATTCAATAAAGACTTTTCTTAAAAACTTTATATTTGTATTAAAGTATAGCCGATTTACAAACAATGGTGTGATAGTTTCAAATGATTCAGTAAAAACTTAAAAAATGGTCCACATTAAAAAAAACTTAAAAAAATAAAATTATAATTGTACATATAATTTTAATAAGAAAAATANACTTTCCTCTTTACAACCAAGAATTTCTTATTTCTTCTCATCTTTTGTATATCCAGCTGTACTATTTGGTGTGTTAACATTTCCTTGCTTTCATCTAAGCTTGGTTTTGAGACCTCTTGAAGGTCCTTTGAAACCTCCTACTGTTTCACAGTTCTCAAAATTTATATTTCTCTGTCAGAAATAGAGTTGTCTTATGATCTTTGGGAAGCCTTGTATTTATCTTTTCTCTACACTTAGAGTACCTTGAGTTTTTTTCATTTTTCTTAGCATGATCAGAAAAGTATGGGGGAAAAGTCTTACTCTCTACATTGCTAAATCCAACCTCCAAACCTTAGATGCTTTTCAATTAGGAGAAAGTAGCCAATAAACAACAGGGTTTCCCAGGTAGTGAAGTGGTAAAGAATCTGCCTGCTAATGCAGGAGACCCAAGAGATGGGAGTTTGATCCCTGGGTCAGGAAGAGCCCCTGGAGGAGGGCATGGCAATCCACCCCAGTACTCATGCCTGGAGAATCCCCTGGACAGAGGAGCCTGGCAGGCTATAGTCCATGGGGTCAGAAAGAGTGGGACATGACTGAGCACACTCACACATACAGCCAATAAACATGCCTGACTCATCCCTTTTACTTTTCCTCTCCTCACAATATCAATACTTGATTTGCATTGCAGCGTCTTTTATAATTCTATATCTTTAAAATAAACTGTGATCATTACATTGGGACTACATCTTTTATTCCCTGAATGTTTAAAAACACATGCTAAACAAAGTATAGCAAACATTTTACACTGAATCTCCTGATATCCCATGGATATAAGCAGCTTGTGATGTTCTGGAGATGTCTGAGAGGTTGAGATTTCAGGTAAAGCAGTGTGGCTGCTCTGGAGGACTAGAGACCCAGAAGATGTAATTGGGAATGAATTAGCAAGCCCTTCTAGGATTTTCAGATAACAGGACGAGATGTGGCTCTGGGAATGGCAGTGAGAGCACTTATGAAGGGACTGGTGTTGAGAAGGGGTTTCCCAGCAGGAGGAAGGTGATGCTGATGAGATATGGTGAGAACCACAGGGTTAGAAGTGTAGCATCTGGACCAAAGAAGAAGAGGTATGAGCTACAGAAAGCACATATTGTGTCTGGTTAACTAACAACACGGAATATGCCAGAAACAGCAAGAAGCTGAACATTTCTCATTACTTGAAAGATAATCCATTACTGGCCTTGGTAGGGTACAGGAAATGGAGGATGAATTGTTAAAGCTTTGTAGTTTTCCGGGTTAGTTGATATTTGTACACTCATTTCAGACAGTGCATCAAACATGACTGATTTTCTGAGGAAATTTATGTATCTGAGAGAAAAGAGTTTCTAATTAGGTTCTGTTTCACTTAGACCATATACGATGCAAAGACCATTCAGGCAATCTGTCACGTGTCCTAAATTATTTGGAAAGCTGTCGACATTAATCAAATTAATTATATAGGGCTAGCCTTTAGATTCTTAGAATATTTTTAAACACACACACATAAAATGTTTCTCTTCGTTCTTTAAAAAGTCTGTTTTTTAAAACATGGTCATGTCTACTGACTTTTTTTCTCTTCAAAATCCTGGGTTTAGAACAATCACTGATGGCTTGCAATAAATCATTTCCAACTTCACTCTCTTCTTAGGCAACATTATCCAAACCTATGGTTTAAAAAACCATTTATATACCAACAGCTCCTAAAGTTATTTCTCCATCTCTAATCTCTCTCCTGAACTCCAGACTCAAATACCTGCCTCCTCTTATACATCTCTATTGGGAGGTCTAAGAGGCATCACAGTCTAACAGGACCAAAGCAGAATTCCTAATTCTATCTGTTTCTCCTTCTTCAACTTGCTTCTTCCTAATTTTTCTCAATTGATAATGCCAGGATCCACTTGGTTGCTCAAAAATTTACAGTCATTTTTGGTTTTTCTTTTTTTTCCTCTCATTCTTAATATTGACACTACTGATGCATTGAGTTTACGCTATCTAAACATTCTTTGTGACTCTTCCCACTTTTCTTCATCTCCTTAGCTGCTATTCTGGACAATCTTCCCTTCCAGTACTGAATCCAGAGTAACTGTAGCCAGAGTAATCTTTGAATCATATTTGTTCAAATCAAATCAAATTATATCTGTTTATCTCTCTCACACTTAGAATAAAATCCTATGTGAACCTGCATCCATTTGTCTCTCTGGCTTTAACTGATCATTGTCCATGCTTACCTGATGATACACTGGACTGTGCTATGCTTCTTAGAAAGTCCAAGGTTATTCATTCTTCATGGACTTGCATGTTTATCAGCCTGGACTGTCCTCTTTCTAGAGCATCATATGTCTGGATCCTTTTAGCTTTCCAGTTCTTATCTTAAATCTTGCTTCTTCAGTTTAGTCTTACCTGATCCTCTGTCACAGTCAGAGTCTACCCAGGAAAATGAACCTGCTCTTAAATATTTTAAAACAAGACATTTACACATAGTATTGTTTACATATACTGTAAACTATATGTGGTGGAAGAGCTGAGAACACAAATAAAAGATGGAAAAGCAACTCAGAGCTTGGCAACATCAGAAAGGTACTACCAACCCTAGGTTGGAGGGACAAAAAAGAGGAGGTAGTTTTATTGAAGTCCAGGAGCACAGAAGAGGCTAGAACCACATGACTGACAAGAGCCAGGGAGGAGATGTAGTCTCCGATGAAGACATAACCTGAGGCAAGGAGAGAGGGACAGAACACCCTGTTTCTCCCTTCTTGCAATGCTCCAATCTCAGTGATTCCATTGATTAAACCTAGCCATATGTTAGCTGATATAGGGGCCTATAGAATGTAACCTGTAAGGTCAGTTCTACTCGGGTACTGACCAAAGTAGAACAGAGGGGAGAAATTAATCTGAATGGAATCAGATGAGAGATGGTTATATCACCCATCTTAAAGTAGTCACCCTTCTCCAGACACATCCTAAAGCATCATTCTTTTTTCATCAGAGCATGTACTCATTCTCAAAAGTTTCTTATTTGTTCATTTTCTGTCATTTGTCTTTCTTTTGTTCACATCCAACCCAGCATCTGGCATATTTTATGTGCTCAAAAATGAATACAGGGATGAGGAATTTTTCTCTATAAGTTTGCAAAAGGAAAGTTACATAAGAAAGTCCTCTAATAACTTTCCAAATTTGTGCACAGTGTAACTAGAAATCAAAGCTGGGCTTTTCATTAAATCAGTAGTAGATACACATTCCTTGTGGATTTTCTATCTTAACAGTGAAGGAAGGTGCTATATATTTCAGGAGAGATAATTATAATGCTTTTAAAAATAAATACTTGTTGACTCATTTATAGAGTTTAGTTTTTATCAGCTTTCTTCTTTAAGGAAAACTATATGGTATAATATGCTTTTAAAATACTGTAGAATGTTTTTCAGTTCAGTTCAGTTGCTCAGTCGTGTCCAACTCTTTGCGACACCATGAATCACAGCACTCCAGGCCTCCCTGTCCATCACCAACTCCCGGAGTTCACTCAAACTCATGTGCATTGAGTTGGTGATGCCATCCAGCCATCTCATCCTCTGTCGTCCCCTTCTCCTCCTGCCCCCAATCCCTCCCAGCATCAGGGTCTTTTTCAGTGAGTCAACTCTTCTCATGAGGTGGCCAAAGTACTGGAGTTTCAGCTTTAGTATCAGTCCTTCCAAAGAACACACAGGGCTGATCTCCTTTAGGATGGACTGGTTGGACCTCCTTGCAGTCCAAGGGACTCTCAAGAGTCTTCTCCAATACCACAGTTCAAAAGCATCAGTTCTTTGGTGCTCAGTTTTCTTCACATCCAACTCTCACATCCATACATGACCACTGGAAAAACCATAGCCTTGACTAGACAGACCATTGTTGGCAAAGTAATGTCTCTGCTGGTGAATATGCTATCTAGGTTGGTCATAACTTTCCTTCCAAGGAGTAAGCGTCTTTTAATTTCATGGCTGCAGTCACCATCTGCAGTGATTTTGGAGCCCCCCAAAATAAAGTGTGACACTGTTTCCACTGTTTCCCCATCTATTTCCCATGAAGTGATGGGACCAGATGCCATCTTCTTCATTTTCTGAATGTTGAGCTTTAAGCCAACTTTTTCACTCTCCTCTTTCACTTTCATCAAAAGGCTTTTTAGTTCTTCTTCACTTTCTGCCATAAGGGTGGTGTCATCTGCATATCTGAGGTTATTGATATTTCTCCTGGCAATCTTGATTCCAGCTTGTGCTTCTTCCAGCCCAGCATTTCTCATGATGTCCTTTGAATAGAAGTTAAATAAGCAGGGTGACAATATACAGTCTTGACATACTCCTTTTCCTATTTGGAACCAGTCTGTTGTTCCATGTCCAGTTCTAACTGTTGCTTCCTGACCTGCATATATGTTTCTCAAGAGGCAGGTCAGGTGGTCTGGTATTCCCATCTCTTGAAGAATTTTCCAGTTTCTTGTGATCCACACAGTCAAAGGCTTTGGCATAGTCAATAAAGCAGAAATAGAGGTTTTTTTTGGGAATTCTCTTGCTTTTTCGATGATCCAGTGGATATTGGCAATTTGATCTCTCTTTCCTCTGCCTTTTCTAAAACCAGCTCGAGAATGTTTTTGGTTACAGGTAAATATCTATAAAATCAAGAAACTGTAAGACTTAAAAATATAAAAATTTCTGAGTTCGTCCTTTTTCTTCAAATTATTGATTCCTCTAGTCAGTTCAATCAGTCATGTCCGACTCTTTGTGATCCCATGGACTGCAGCACGCCAGGCTTTCCTTTGCATCACTAACTCCCGGAGTCTGCTCAAACTCATGTCCATTAAGTCGGTGATGCAATCCAGCCGTCTCATCCTCTGTTGCCCCCTTCTCCTCCCACCTCCAATCTTTCCCAGCATCAGGGTCTTTTTCAATGAGTCAGTTCTTCTCATGAGGTGGCCAAAATATTGGAGTTTCAGCTTCAGCATCAGTCCTTCCAATGAATATTCAGCATTGATTTCCTTTAGGATAGACTGGTTGGATCTCCTTGCAGTCCAAGGGGCTCTCAAGAGTCTTCTCCAGCACCGCAGTTCAAAAGCATCAATTCTTCAGCACTCAGGTTTCTTTATAGTTCAGCTCTCCTATTCATACATTACTATGGCAAAAGCCATAGCTTTGACTGGACGGACCTTTGTTGGCAAAGTAATGTCTCTGCTTTTGAATATGCTGTCTAGGTTGGTCATAGCTTTTCTTCCAAGGAGCGAACGTCTTTTGATTTCATGGCTGCAGTCACCATCTGCAGTGGTTTTGGAGCCCACAAAAATAAAGTCTCTCACTGTTTCTATTGTTTCTTCATCTGTTTGCCACGAAGTGATGGGACTAGGTGTTATGAACTTAGTTTTCTGAATGTTGAGTTTAAGTCAACTTTTTCACTCTCTTTCACGTTCATCAAGAAGCTCTTTAGTTCTTCTTCACTTTCTGCCATAAGAGTGGTGTCATCTGCATATCTGAAGTTATTGATATTTCTCCCAGCTATCTTGATTCCAGCTTGTGCTTCATCCAGCTTGGCATTTCTCCTGATGTACTCTGCATATAAGTCTATTCCTTCAGTTAATAATAAATACTTACTTCCATGCTGCTTATAACACCTTCAGCTTAAAGACTGCAGAGCGACCGCAGACACAAAGTTACTGCTCTCCTATTTTTCATTGAGAAACATGATATTTAGGGATATCAAGCCGTTTTTCTCAGAATTGCAGCATCAGAGGAAGAAAGGACCCTTACCAAGATAATAAAATCCACTCTATTTGCTTCTAAAGTATGCATTGAATTATTGAGCTAAAACAAGATTATATCTAAATCCTCATTGGCTAGCAAGGGCTCTTGGGGAAGGAGATTGTAAATGACCCCATTTTAATAGCATGTACTGTGCATAAATGTTTCCTGATATTTATTCTATATCCTTACACTATAATTTAAGCCTATTTGGTCTCACTCTTTCCTGACCTCCCATAACACTCTCAATTTTGAGTGGCTTTTAAACTTTTTCAGACACAAAAATCTCATCTCTATAACAAGATTATCAAAACAATTACTTTGCTTGACATTGGTTCAGTTTGCCCCAGAGTGCAGGTTCAAGGATGTGTCAGCTAGCTAATGGACTGTAGTGTTAGAATCTATTTCGTGTAGAGAAAGTGAGTGAGTGAGTGATGTTCACATGATAATGGGGCATAAGGAGATGTAATAATAACAATAATAACAACATGCAGAAGAAGCAGAAGAAGAAAAGTTAACCTCTACTGAGTTCTTGTTATGTGCCAAACAATCTTCTAAGCCCTTTTACATATTTTAACTTGGTTAATTTTCACAATGACTCTGTGGGTTGGCATTATTATTAGCCTATCCTAAAAAAAGAAAGCTGACGTACAGAAATGTTAAATGTCCAGGAACATGTGGTCGATAAGCTGCAGTGCTGATGTTCAAATCCTAGAACCCATGTTCCTAACCTCTAAACTACAGCTTCTGTGGGGGAAGGGATGGGGACTTTAATAGGAAGTGTCCAGGAAATGGCATATGGTGGTTCTGGTTTCAGTTCTCACTACAAGAAGAAGTGACTGTTGCTTGCGACAGCAGACAGAAGACCACTGCTCTCCTGAAGGAAACACAGCTGCTGGGGAGAAGACACATACAGACACAGAATATAGTGCAGCAAAGCCATGGTCAGCATTTGAGCGAGCAGAACTTTATAAAGAATTTCATCAGTAAAGAGTAGCTGTGGTGGCAGGTGGGAGCAGGGTTCAGGATTGGGAATTCATGTACACCCGTGGCGGATTCATGTCAATGTATGGCAAAACCAATACAGTATTGTAAAGTAAAATAAAGTAAAAATAAAAATAAAAAAAAGAGAAAAAAGAGGAAAAAAAAGAAAAAAAAAAAAGAGACAAAAAGGGTAGCTATGGCATGAATAGTGACCTTGACTAAAAAATAAGGACCCGGCAGAAGAAAGGAATAGACATTCCAGCCCAAACCAGACATCACATTGTGCAAATAAATGCATACACACAGAAAAGCATCAGACAAGATCAGATCTGTTTCCATAGCCCTTAGCCATGTAGACAAGTCTTATGACTAGTTGCTTAGTAGAACACATTGACTGCCTTCTATACGTCATCATTTATAATCAAAAAATGAAAGTCCATAAGATTCTTATTTAAAAGCGTGTGTGCTTTCATTTTAGGTAAATTTTTTTCATCATCTAACAAAAGCTCCAAGTCAAAAGAGTCATTCTTTATATTGCTAGATATGAGTTCCTGATTGGAAGAGTAGTATGAACACACACTCTAACTGCAGAATTCTTTTATTGTTAACAAGGTTTCCAAGCTACCTGCTACAGATATACAATATATGTTAGTATTATCACCTGGTGTTAAGCTTGAAATGGAAGTTTCAACAATTTCCCCAACTAATTAAATAAACACGCATGTACATACACACATATAACCACACACACACACATATAACCATACATACACACAACCATACACTATATAGCCATACATTTTCCTCCAACACACTGACCTCTCTCATTCTTACCTCCTCAGTTGATTGTCAAACTCTTCCCATGGTCCTGTTCCACTATAATGAATAGATACTATTTTACAATTTTTCCATTATTTTCTGCAGATGCAAAATGATGCTAAGTCCCACACCTCTTCAGCTTGCTCTTGTTGCTTTGGCCAGGAATGACCTTCCAATTTCCAGATTTATGCAAATCCAGTTACTGTTTAAATCAAAATTTCTCAAGTGATGTTCTCTATAAATGCCAATCAGTCCCATCTCTGACCTCGTTTGGTATCTCCAGTGAGTGACACTTTGGTAATCAGTCAAATGGCAGTCTGCACATTGCTCTGTTTCATGTATGTAAGACTTGTCTGACAAATCAATCATATACTTATTGGACCTAGGAACTGACTCTTAAACTTCTTGCCCTTGCACATGTCCTGGGACAATGGCAGATACATAGCTGACTCTCAATGCACAATTGTTGGAGATAAAATGAATTGAAAGTACTAAACTGTTCTTTTTCAGACTAACTGACGTCAATAAGTAAAGTATTTTTGAAGGACTGCTTCCCCACTGTGTTCCAGAAGGACCTGTGGGGCATGCTATATATCAAAAAGAGTCAGAGTTCCCTTTAAATCCACTGCATGTTCAGTGAGATCAATTGAGTATGTCCTCTTCTTTCCACATGCTTTTTAATCCGGGTAATTTATGCACCTATAATGTTGGACCAAAAAGCACTTCACTGGAAAAGAAATAGAGGGGGACAGTCTGATTATTATAGAAGCATGCAATCATTTGAGAGTAAACATATTTTTATGACATTTCTATAGCTGAATATTCCCACATGGAGTTAACGCTTAAGTCATGAAAGTTTGAGCCTGCTATGTTCAGAAATTGGTGCAATTCTGTTTTATTGGCATTGGTATTTGTGCAGGCAGCCTGAATGGATTAATGAGAAATAATGAGCATAAAATATAAGATCTACCCAATGGGCTAAACTCAGTGATCATAGGCCACAATGGTATTTCCCAACCTCAAACATGCTAACCCACTTTGAGAACTGCAATACCTGTGAGTCCATCAACTATGCAGTTACTTAAAACATTTTTCAACTAATGTGTTCTTTTAGTCTCCTAAATCACCTCCTGATGTGATAAGTTTAGTAACACTAATATCACCAGCAGATAACATTTAGGAAATACAATAGACCTATAATTATCTCTGTTAAAATCCTTACAACAACCCTGTGTAGAGGGTACTATTACTATTCTCTATTAGTCATTCTTTGGACTTTATCTCTTCTTTCCTCAGTTTTCAGTATTTTGAGTGAAATTTTAGGAGATGACCTCTAACCCTCAGCGATACATTATTTCATTTGCATGTCTATGGTCATTTTTCAGTTCTTTATGTGCTTCTTAAAAAGGCAGGCTAAGAGGAGAATGATGTTAAAATCACATTTAGAGAGAGATGTTGTTTATCATTGTATGGGAAAGTATAAGGACTCTTAAAACTATTTTTCACATGTTCAACACTGTGCTGGCTCCCTCAACCTCTAGTTTTATTGAGATAAAATTGACATAACTTTGTATTAGTTTAAGACGTACAACATAATTATTTGACATATGTACATATTGTGACATGATCACCACAGTAAGTTTAGTTAACATCAATCACTACACGTAGTTACACACTGATTTTTTTCTTGTGGCTTTTTAAAAAATTCAGGGACACACACTTACCAGTGACCTTAAGGAGCAATGACTACCACAACCTAGCCTAAAATAAGTGCTCACTAATCATATGTGAAACAAGAAAGAATGAGATAAATAAATATTTTCTGTTTCCTTTGCTTGAGCCCTCCATTATTCATTCACAACCATTCATTCGATAATTGTAACTGAATCCATGAGACTCTACCCCTCAGGCCTCGCATTATTTCTGAACTCAGTGAATGACACACCATCTTTTCAGTTTTTCAGACCAGAAATCCAGGGGCCTTCCTTGATACCTCTCCTTTCTTTGTCTCTCTGTCCTTCTATGGTTTTGCCTTTTAGATGTCTCTTAAATCATTCCACTTACTCACAAACCTGCTTCCCAGATAGCCCACCCACATCTCTTCCTTCTTCTTCATCCCCATCCCAATTCAACAGGTAGAATATCTATTTTAAAAGCAAATCTGATTGTGTTCCCACTGGCTTAAAGTACTCAGTGGCTTCCCTTTGACCTTAAGATAAAAGTGAAACCTCTCAGTTGGTCTTAGAACTCCCTACCTTGCTTAGGTTCCTATCTCATCTTGCATGGATGACTCTATTCTCTCTTATGACTACCATCCCAGCCTGCTTGCCTTTCTTCATATGTGTCATGCTTCCTCCCTTGCACATGAATTCCCTGCACAATCTTCCCTCCTTCCTTCACTCAAAGAGCATCCTTCAGAAGTTAGTTTTATTTAAGGTCCTCTTCCTTGACAACTCTGACTATGTCATATCCTCCTACATTCATTCATTCATTCATTCAAATAATTCAAGAAATATCTATTGAGCAACTTCTCTGTGCCAGGCTCTGTGCCAAGGGCTGCAATACAACAGGAAGCAAGGCACGTGTGCTTCTTAATCTTGCTGTCCAAATAGAAATCAAAGCACAAGTCTGTCTTCTTTCACAGGACTTATTGCAAGCACAATTTAACGCCTATTTTTATTATTAGGCTTGCATCTGTTTCCTGTGTAGACTGTAGTCTCCATGTTGGCAAGAATTTTTCCCCACTGTTTTGTTTCTAGAATCCAGCACCCTACCTGAAATATAATATGCACTCAATGAATATATATTGGTTGAAATAATTTTAGAAATGTAAATCTAAATACTCACATTAAAATGTATCTACCACATATACACTTCCTAAATCTTAAAATATTTATTTTTTCTTAGTCTTGTCATTTCATAAATTGTGGTTTTATGTCAGTCACACTTTTATTAATTTATTTTTATTTATTTCATTAATTTAATTTTGTATTAATTTATTTTAGAATGATTATCTATCACTCACTGATCAAAGCTGTCATTTCTATCTATAATATCCTCAGATATTAAATGATAATATCTTTGGGGAAAGAGAGTGGCAGTATCTGGGAACTTTATTTCCAGGGTAGCAGTACCCATTGGGAGCTTCCGTGGTGGCTCAGATGGTAAAGAATCTATCTGCAATGCAGGAGACTCAAGTTCAATCAATTCATGGTTTGAGAAGATGCCCTGGAGCAGAGAATGGCTATACACTCCAATATACTTATCTGGAAAATCCCATGGACAGAGGAGCCTGGTAGGCTGCAGTCCATGGGGTTGCAAAGAGCTGGACACGAATGAGTGACTAACACTACCATGGGTACCCACTGAGTTTTCTATTTTTAAGCCTTATTTAGAATTTCTTATTCATATCTAAACACTGCCTCCAATTGCATACTGACTGAAGTTCTAAAACAAATTTTACAATGACTTTCAAAATCTAAAGATATTATATATACTTGTTACTTCCTTTCATTTCTTGCAAAAACAGTATTTCTCAATTTGTGTTCTAAGGGTGCCATGGTCAAATACTACTGGCTTAAACACAGCAGAACAAATTTTTGCTGCAGCATTTTATAGAGTCCTAGACCAGTTATTTTGCACTGTAAATTCCCAAATGTGCGTGTGTGGCAAGGGCTGGAGGGAGTGTAGTATTACATATTCAGAACACCAGCTTTTTCAAAAACATTTGAGAACTGGACTCTTCTTTCCAAGAGCTCTTGTTCAAACACTTTGGGAAATGCTACTTTTAATTCAGCATGATTCTAGATGTGGGATAAATGTTGGCAGATCACTCTTGATTATCATTAAAATAAATGAACTTTTGCAGCTTTCTCTGGAAGTCAACTGACTCGTGAAAGAACATGTGTCCAATTACACCCACCAAATGGTTATTGAACATCTTTTGTCTGATCATTTAGTACCGGCAGTTCTCTTGACCAAGAAGACCACAGTGACATGCCTGCTTCTGTGGATGCAGAAGAGAATATCTGGGGGACTGGGTCCTTACTATGTTACAGCCTGCTGCAATGCCAACACATAGCACTCCTACATGTGGAAGTTCTTATTCTCTGTGATAAGACATGGGATGCTCAGGTCACACAGTTAGCAGACAGGAGAGCTGAAAATCAAACCAAGGCCTCCTTGCTTCTAAGCCTGGTGGTCTCTCTTTCTTGGCCATAGCATACTGACTTATGTACAATTTTGTATGAGAAGTTCACTAAAAATAATGTGAATAAATAAATATAAATATAAATAAATGAGTTCTAAGGAAAACATCAGGGCTGTTTTCCTGTTTCCAACAGATGGTATTCTTCTGCTTCCCTAGGATGTGTTTTTGCCTAGAATTTGAAGAGTGTTTTGAAGAAATATGTTGCTAGCAAACGTCTCCACTGCTCTGTCTCCTTTAAGTAAATTGTGAAATTTCCATTAATGCAGAAGTAGAACTACTTCTCAGCAGAAATTCTTAGCTTGTGTTTGTGGTTTAGGTTGGTGGCAGATGTGATTTCCTTCATAAAATCTTAGAGCTGGAAGGAAGTGAAAAGATTGTCATAAGGTCCCACTCGTGTACAACCAGAACAATTGAAACCTGGAAAGAGTTAATGATTTGTCCAGAATCACATAGGAAATAATAATACAAGTAAACATTAATGAAGATGCCAGGATCATTACTTTTGTATATTGAGAATATACCATTATAAGGTATGTATAATATAGTATATATTATCCCTATTTTCAGATGGGGTATCTGAGGCTCAGATAGGTTACATGACTTATCCAAGGACACGCAGTTAATAGGTGGTAGAACCTTGGCTGAAACTGTCAGTCTGACGCTAAGGATGAGGCCCTTTCTGCCACACTGCTCCCAGTCTCTGCACTGTGGGCTCATCAAGATAAGCAATAAGGAGTGATTCAGTCTAATCTCACTCAACCTCAAATCAAATGAAAAATTTGAAGGGCCCAAGAAAGCCTTAAAATCACATCATTTACATGAGGTATTACTGAAGAAAAATGGACCTGGATTTAAAAAAAATGATGTCAGATGTCAGTGATCCAAAGAAGGGCATTTGCTTTCCATACTCATCATTAATTGGATGGATTAATTTCAGCAGTAATGCCACAGCCTGAAACCATTTTGAACTTTTTTTTTACGCAGTTATTGTTGTAACCTGCTGTATGTTTTTTTTTTTTTTTTTTTTTGCATTACCTCATTAGAGGTTTGAGAGCAGGTTTAATTTTTCTCATTTTCCTTTGAGAGCAGGTTTAAGTTTTTCCAATGTTTGGAACTCAACTTTGTGAATAAGTGATAATGGTCAATATCATATGATGAGATCAGTTTTCTTGAGTGACTTGATCTACAGACTCAGAAGGTTTTAACTAAAGTTAAGCTTGATCCTTTGAATCAACAGCAATGCCATTGGAACCCAAGACTCAGATCTGCATGGACTCTGAGAGTTTATAGACTCAGCTTATGTGTGCTGCATGAAAACAAAATAACTGAAAGCAGGTACAGATGAATAAACAAATTCTTTATTATGTTTTATTTCAGGTAAATGTAAGATTATGATGATTATTATATTTTTTGTTTAATTTTTTGTTTGTTTGTTTAATTGGTTTCTTCTTTTGAAATTTTACCTATGTTTGAAAAGCCCACCTGTATCCTACTTGGTTCAAGACAACACCCTACCAAGAAGAACCTCTGAACCATTACTACATTTGCTCTCTGTTCCAATTTCTTAGAATCGAGTCAAATACTACGCGGCATTTTTATACCACCTTTCATGATGTCTGTCTTACCTTCCTACAAAGACTATAATATTAATACTTCTTTTTTAAGGAAATAAGCAATTCAGTTTTTAAAGTTCCTTTGTTTTCTTGTTTTGTTTTGAACTGCCCTGTGGTAGATGCATTGGTAAAATGAATGTTTTTAAGATGCATCACTTCCTTGTTTTTGTGTGTTTGCTCTCTGGGTATAAACTGAATTCCTGGGAGATTATCCATGTTCAATATCGTCTTCCCTTTGATCTTTCTGCCTCTGATTTCAGTTTTCCCTGAAAAGTTCCATTTGCTAACATTTTTTTCTTTTTTTTTTTTAATGTGAGGAAACTGGAATGACTATGGTTATATTCAGTGGCTGACTGAAGTATAAAGTTGAGCTATGTTCAAGTGTTTTTGGTCAATGGACACAGACTTCATCACTAATTTAAGCCCAATCTTCTACAGATAAAGTCTGCATATTCAAACCTGGAAAGTTTTCTGGGATAAACAAATCTTCTTTTCCACTGGATTATGAGGCAAGCCTTTCTTGAATTCATGGCCTCAGGACTGTGTGCCACAGGTCTGTTTTTGCTGTTTGATTAAGACAGAGGTCAAATCAAAGGTATTTGATGAAGTGTGTTTATAAAACACCTACTTTCTGCCCAGCACTTGTAGGTATTCTCTTTTCAGCAGTACTAGGTTGACTCATAGTTATAATTCCATATGGAGAGAGCCTCAGAACAGAGCAAGGTAGCATGAGTGAGCACCCAAATCCCAGAGTTTAAAATCCATCAGCTCCAGGGAGAAGGAGTTGGCAGTGAGAGGGAAGTGGACTTTTCTGCCAGTGGATAAGCCGTCTCACTGCAAAGGAAGTGTGCTTGGTCATACAAGACTGGGGAAAAATGCAGAGAGGATGTCTTTCTGCTTTTTCCTTAATAGACAAAAAGTAAATTGAGAGGCCTAGGACACCACAAATAATAAACTATTGCTGGCCAGTGGCAATAGACACATTTGGAAATCAGGAAGCCAACCTTCTGCTCCAGCAGTGGTGTCAGTGAAGGACACTCCGGTGCTGGCCATCCTTTGGGAGAGCAGGGAAGTCTGTAACGCTTGCTAATAGGAAACCTTCTGAAGAGTCAGTCCTGGGGGAGAGACTAGAAAAGTGAGGTGATATATTATAGTAGAGATCTATAATGAAACTCAGTTTTTAGAAACCTGATATCTTTGGTTTTCTTCCTGGTTTACCATAAAAACATGCATGAGTGTTCACAGAATATATCTAGCAAGGAATTCCAAAAAGCCAACACACAGATTTATAAGATCAGTCTTTATCAAAGCAGGCTTACTACCTCGTAAAAAGTTGACAGAGAAAAACCATCTGGAAAGTTCAACTGGAGTTGTGTTGTATCAAGCAAAGTCACCCCTTCATGGATCATAGCCTTGTTGTGGTGGAGGGGCTTGCGTAACTCAATGGAGCTATGAGACATGCCATGCAGGGCCACCCAAGATACATGGGTCATAGTGGAGAGTTCTGTCAAAAGGTAGTCCACTGGAAGAGGGAATGGCAAACCACTCCAGTATTCCTGCTGAGAGAACTCCATGAACAGAATGAAAAGGTAAAAAGATATGACACCAAGAAGACAAGCCCCCCAGGTAGGAAGGTGTCCAATAGGCTGCTGCAGAAGAGAAGAGAGCAATTACTAATAGCTGCAGAAAGAATCAACTAAAGAGACTCTTGATGAGAGTAAAGAGGAGAGTGAAAAAGTTGTCTTAAAACTCAACATTAAAAAAAAATACGACTGGGCTTCCCCAAGGGCTCAGTGGTAAAGAATCCACCTGCCAATGCAAGAGACATGGATTTGATCCCCAATCTAGGAAGATCCTACATTCCATGGAGAAACTAAGCCCATTCACCACAGCTATTAAAGCAGTATTCTAGGGCCTGGAAGCCTCAACTAGAGAGCCCATTTGCTGCAACTACTGAAGACCATGTGCCTACAGCCCATGCTCCACAACAAAAGAAGCCACTGCAGGGAGAAGCCTGTGCACCTCAACTAGAGGGTAGTCCCACTTGCTGCAGCTAGAGAAAAGTCTGCGTAGCAAAAAAGACCCAGAATAGTCAAAAATAAGTAAAAAAATAAAGGAAAATTATTAAACAAACAAAACTAAGATCATGGCATTTTGTCCATCACTTCATGGCAAATAGACTGGGGAAGAGTGGAAGCAGTGACAGACTTTATTTTCTTGGGCTCCAAAATCACTGCAGATGGTGACCGTAGCCAAGAAATTAAAAGACACTTGCTCCTTGGAAGAAAAGCTATGACAAACCTAGACAGCGTATTAAAAAGCAGAGACATTACTT
Source organism: Redunca redunca (assembly GCA_006410935.1). NCBI lineage: Eukaryota > Metazoa > Chordata > Mammalia > Artiodactyla > Bovidae > Redunca > Redunca redunca. Next base: position 2,580,414 of record SJYQ01001242.1, read on the forward strand.
TGCCGACAAAAGTCCGTCTAGTCAAAGCTATGGTTTTTCCAGTAGTCATGTACAGATGTGAGAGTTGGACAATAAAGAAGACTGAGTACCGAAGAACTGATGCTTTCAAACTGTGGTGCTGGAGAAGACTCTTGGACAGCAAGGAGATCAAACCAGTCAATTCTGAAGGAAATCAACCCTGAATATTCTATTGGAAGGACTGATGCTGAAGCTGAAGCTCCAATACTTTGGCCACCTGATTTGAAAAGTCAGCTCATTGGAAAAGACCCCGATGCTAGGATAGATTGGAAGTAAAAGGAGAAGGGGGAAGCAGAGGACGAGATGGTTAGATAACATCACCAACTCAACGGACATGAATCTGAGCAAACTCCTGGAGATAGAGAAGGACAGGGAAGCCTGGCATGCTGCAGTCCATGGAGTCCGAAAGAGTCCGACATGACTTAGTGACTAAACAACAGCAAGAACAATCAAAGTGAAGGTGATATTCTCAATAAGATTGAAAATAGTCTGACCCAAATGGCACAACTTAATAGAGGATTCATTTTAGCAAACCAAAACATGAAGTATCAGAATTGTTCCAGAGTTTGGATGGTACAGTGAAGAGATTTCCCATAAAGTATGCTTAAAATACAGACTTCTGCCCCTTATCACCACATAACCAAACCCCTCCTTCACCAACACCCATCCTTGATTGATTCCTTCTGTATTTAGGAATCTGTTTTCAAAAGCATTTAAACAGCCATGTTTGGGAACCACTGGTCACAGCAACAAACCAATCAGGATAGTTTCTGCTGGTGGGATTCCATTCTGAATGCATGTTGAGCTACTTGGGGGCACTTTTAATGACACCAATGTTGGAGATTTCTCTCCCAGAGATTCTGGTTTAACTTCTCTGAAGAGCAAATTTCTCGAAGCCCTTCAGTTAATCCTAATACATAGCCAGGGTGGTGAACCACTGACTTAAGCCAAATCAGACCCCAAACTTCCGATTTTGAGACTTTCTGACCAACATTCATTTTATTTTTAAAATAGTGACGTCCATTTAAAAAAACTTCATACATTATTATTTCTACCTTTGATCAAAATCTCAAACTATTATAAAGCATGCATTTATCTTTTAGCTTTAAAATTAATTTTGCTATTAATGACTTTTCTTGGGATATCACTTGGTTGCAGTAGCAGCAGGAGAGGGAGCATCTGTGACACAGGAGTTTCCCCCCCAAATGTTTAAATTTCTCCTGCAAATCCAGTATACTTTTGTTCAGAGAATGCACCTGCCAAAAGATAGACAAGGTGAGGAGACCTATTCAGAATAGACAGAAGATCCCCTACACCCAAAAGGCTGGCCAGGAATAGGAAGACTGAACAGGAATGGCTCAGGCAACAGAGACTTCTGGAGCAGCAGTACAGGTCTTGCCTGGAGCTGTTGAGCTCCTCCAAGCCAGGCTCTGCTTCCTGACTCATTTGACTGAAATCCACTATGCTGCCCCATACCCTATCCAAGACACCACAGCCCAGTTAAAGCTGCATTTAACTTAATCTGCAATTACAGTATTTGCATCTTCTGTACTACATCTGAGTCCTAGAATCCTGGGTTCTGCCAACAACCTGACTACCCAACCTCTTGTCATTCTATTCTAACATCTGTAAGATATTATGGAAAAACCCTAATGAATGTCCTGGCCACCCCAAATTTAACTTATGTGATTTCATGTTGACTACCTGAAGAGTATAACCCTCTCCTACACCAGTGGCCAGTGGAATAAGACCCAACATAGTAAAATGGATGTTCTGGACTGTCCCTAGATGGTTTTACCATTCTCTTTAGTTTTTATTTGACTTGTCCAGGTCATGGTAATGACTGGATGGGAGTTTGAAAATGTTAACCATTACATGATAAAGCCTTTGAGGTTCTGAACTATTTCAGAGTTTAAGAAGAAATTCTTGTCAGAAGCTTGTAAAATGCATGTTGTGAATGAAGTAGTTTGAATAGACTTTTTTTTGACAAACAAAACCTCAAAAAGTGTTTTAGGAAAGGGAGGGTATGGGAAGGGAAGACAATATTCAACCATCCCAAAATAGCTGGTTTATTACTACAGGAAAAAGATAAGGCGAAGGCAGATTAGTCATATTTCCTTATTTGTTATTGTACCAAAATTATCCAGTGAATTGCAACATCATTTTATATTACTATTGAGACTTCTTAAATGCATCAGATCAGCCAGAATGGAGTGGAAGAAAATTACTTAAAGAACAACTTTTTAAAACAGTGAGTGACTCAGGTCAGTAATTTGTAATCCTTTTTCTTTTTTTGGCAACAAGTCCAGCCTTGTTATTTTAAGATATCTGGCTCACTCCAAAGCTGCAGAGCTGACAATGAAACCAACGTTTGGCCATCTTAGCTTGCTTTGATCTTCTTTGCTACTCTCATATACATACAGATTTGTTTTGGATCTTCTTGGCCTATAAGTGGGACCCTCACTTATTAATATATTCATTCAACATGTATTTATTAATCATCTATCTGTGCCATGTGACACCCTGTGATTTTTCATCTATGATGACATCATCTTCTGCCATAGGAGTGACTCATATACAATGGTGATGTCTCCAGCTTCCATTTTGGTTCTCTATTTGCCTATTAAAAGATGCTTACTCCTTGGAAGGAAAGTTATGACCAACCTAGATAGCATATTCACCAGCAGAGATATTACTTTGCCAACAAAGGTCTGTCTAGTCAAGGCTACGGTTTTTCCAGTGGTCATGTATGGATCTGAAAGATGGACTGTGAAGAAAGCTGAGTGCTGAAGAATTGATGCTTTTGAACTGTGGTGTTGGAGAAGACTCTTGAGAGTCCCTTGGCCTGCAAGGAGAGCCAAACAGTCCATTCTAAAGGAGATCAGCCCTGGGTGTTCTTTGGAAGGAATGATGGTAAAGCTGAAGCTCCAGTACTTTGGCCACCTCATGCAAAGAGTTGACTTATTGGAAAAGAGTCTGATGCTGGGAGGGATTGGGGGCAGGAGGAGAAGGGGATGACAGAGGATGAGATGGCTGGATGGCATCATTGACTCGATGCACATGAGTTTGGGTGAACTCCGGGAGTTGGTGATGGACAGGGAGGCCTGGCATGCTGTGATTCATGAAATGGCAAAGAATCAGACGCGACTGAGTGACTGAACTGAACTGAACTGTGCAAGGCACAGTTCCAAGTTCTTTACATATGCTAACTTCTTGATCCTCCTGAGAACCCCATGAAAAAGACTTCACTTTTATCTCTATTTTCCTGTTTGTTGTTGTTCAGGTGCTAAGTTGTGTCTGATTCTTTGTGACTCCATGGACTGCAGCATACCAGGCTTTCCTGTCCTTCACGATCTCCTGGAGTTTGCCCAAGTTCATGTCCGTTGAGTCAGTGTTGCCATCCAACCATCTCATCTTCTGTCACCCCCTTCTCCTCCTGCCTTCAGTCTTTCTCATCATAAGGGCCTTTTCTAATGAGGCATCTCTTCATATCAGGTGGCCAAAGTATTGGAGCTTCAGCTTCAGCATCAATCCTTCCAATGAATATTCAGGATTGATTTTCTTTAGGATTGATTGGTTTGATCTCCTTGCAGTCCAAGGGACTCTCAAGAGTCTTCTCCAGCACCACAATTCAAAAGCATCAATTCTTTGGTGCCCAGCCTTCTTTGTGGTCCAACTCTCACATCTGTACATGACTACTGGAAAAACCATAGCTTTGACTATATGGATCTTTCTCAACAAAGTGATGTCTCTGCTTTTTAATACACTGTTTAGGTTTCTTATAACTTTTATTCCAAGGAGCAAGCATCTTTTAATTTCATGGTGCAGTCCCTGTCTGCAGTGATTTTGGAGCCCAAGAAAATAAAGTGTGTTACCATTTCCACTTTCCCCCATCTATTTGCCATGAAGTAATGGGACTGGATACCATAATCTTAGATTTTTTGAATGTTGGGTTTTAAGCCAGTTTTTCACTTTTCTCTTTCACCTTCTTCAAGAGGCTAGATGTTAAATAATTTAAAAATATATCTGAGGATAGCACAGCTAGTAAGTGATACAGTTTGATTTTGAACCTGGGCAGTCCAGCATTAGAGGCTGTATTTTTAACCTCTATGGAATCTCTGACTTCATCTACAAAGCCCTCATTAGTGGAATATCTCTGCTTTGACTTAACCCTTCATGGAAGGGTTTCCACTTGACTCATTCCACTCTGAAGCAGAGCTCAGAAAGAACATTTGAAATGGAAGTCCTGCCCATTGCATACTTTTAGCCTTAGTTACAAAAGCACTTCTGGTAAATATAGTAACTTTTTCTTCTAAGCTAGTTTTTTTTTTGTTTGTTTGTTTTTTCAAAGTGTTAATTAGAACATTTGCTTTTTTCCAAGAGGCTGTAGTTTCTGCCTATTAAGATATTGTATGTCCTCATCCCAATTAATTCTAAGATGATTTGTTTCTCTAGTGTCAAATGTTTCTTAAATATGAGGTCTTTCTGTGTATTTAATTTTTCTTGGCTAATGTTCAGCATAATCACTTACACATTAAAAGAAGTGAAAGTTTTAATTCAAGGTCAAAGCCTTTGGCACACATTACATTGAGACAGCCCCATTTGTGGCGGAAATGATGTTGTTTAGCTCATAATCCAAAGATGGCACATAGGCCAGTACCAAGAGGCTCATGAGCCATTTGTCATAACCACTCATTTCTTTCCCAACACTTCTTTGACTTCCATGGACCTTCTCTTAGAGTCACCAAGATTCCTCATCTTCCACTCATGAAATTATACTGATTCACAGTCTCTGTTTTCTATCTTTTATTTTGGGATTTATTGGGATATAAATGAATGATTGAAAGGTTCTAAATTTTAAAAAGTATACTAAATAGAGAAAGAGTCCCCTTTAACATTTCATAGCAACAAATAGTTTCACAATATCCAGAAAATGGTCACTTAAATCATCCATAATGAGAAAGAAAACAAAGCCTTTAAACTTAATGAAGGTAACAATGATTGCTTGTGTGGTGTGTGTTTTGGTAGAGAATGTATTTGAAGACGGTAGAAATTCCTGAGATCTTGTTGGGAAATAACAGGATAGCAGGAATTAGGATCTCCCAGATAGCACCCTCACCCCATTACACTCTCACTTTTGATTCTCCATGAGAATCAATGTGCAGGGTAATCCTACACACACACACACACACACACACACATCATACACCACATATGTATGCTTCAACTCTTTCCCTTTCTTTCAGCAAGGTACACCACCTCCTTTCTTTCCAAAGTAGGCAGAGGAGTAGGCATTTAATTTCAAATGTCAGTCTTACTTAAGATATCCCTTTATGTGCTAATTTGATAAAATTTCTTCACTTGGAAATATATTATGGTCCAGACAGGAAATCAGGAGGTGACATTGTAATCTCACCCTCAATTCATTGATCTCTGGAGACAAATATGTTGATTAATTCAAAATGGAAAAAGAAAATCACTCTGAGAGCTGAGTCATGCAGTTTGTATCATTGATCCAGTTAACTGAACGGATGCCAAATTGCCGTTTTATTTTTTGCTGTGAATGCCTTTTTAGTTGGTATATCTAGTGAAAGTACTTTGTTGTTCCTAGGGTAAAGTCACTTTGTGGTACTATCAGCAGTTTTTCTTCTTCTGACTTGTTAGGATAATAACTTTTGTTTTTATAGTCAACACTTAGAAATTCAGGATAACATAAAATGCTCTAAGCTTATGACCCAATTTTTATAGAACTATCCTGATTTGAAATATTTTATCTTACCATCCCCATAAACCACTGAAGTTCTTACAAATGTTGTCCTTGGACTTGAATGGACTGAAATTTGAATCACAGCTCTGCCACCCACTAAGCTGTGTGAACTTAGGTAAGATGTATTACACTTTGAAGCCTCAATCTTTTTTCATATGTTCTTCCGTTTTAGAGTTTAAGTGAGGATAACATAAGATCATGCATGCGAAGTTTTAGTATAATGGCTGTCTAGAAAATTCTCATAAATATTAGCTTTTATCATTGGTTAATTCAAATATTTTGGGTCATACTGTTTATTCTAGATTGACTTTTATATCTTGAAACTCTCCCCAAATTACTTTTGAAAGCTAATATTTTTTATTTGTAAAACATGATGACTCTACCTAAAAAGAATGGAGATTATTTTAAACAGATAATCACCATGTCTGCTTTAAATTAGTATCTTGAACTTTCCTCTCCTCAGTTACAATGAAATGAGCAACTGAATTGATTTACTTGAGACTTCTATTACTCCTTCTTTGACTATTGATGTTTTATGAAATTGTTAAGTGAAATACTGCAGGGAAAGAAAAGGTAAATGATTCAAATAGCAAATTGCATGGTTATTTCCTAAATATTTAGATAAGATAGAACATTTCTTCTGAAGTGTTAAAATAAATCCCTGTTTGTTCTAATAGCAACTTTGCAATCTGATGAAAGGTAGGGAAGATTTAGCCAATTTTATAGTAGGGGAAACACTGAATATGGAAATTCCCAGAAAACCTTGGCCCAGTTAGTCACTGCTTATTAATGCTGCTTCCTACAATCACTGAATCATGTTGTCCATTGGCTGATTCATTCTTTTATTTCTATTAGGCAAATATCTATCAAGCACTTTCTATATGCCAGGCACTGTTTCAGATATTAGGGGCAGAGAAGTGAGCAAAGTAGACCAAAAGCCCTTCCTTTGTGAAGCTGTTTAAAATAAATAATTAAACTGTTTATTATGTTATATATACATACTATAGAGAAAATTAAAACAGGAAAGCAGGATGGAGAGTAGGGTTACAATTTTAATGAGAATGGTGGTGAGCAAGGTGCTCCTTGATCATATGACACTTGAGTCAAAGCTTGAAAGAGATGAGGGAGAGAGCCATATGGGGAACTGGGAGAACAACACATGCAAAGACTTTCAGTAGGAGTATGTTAGTTGCTTGGTCGTGTCCAACTCTTTGCAATCCCATGAACTGTAGCCCATCAAGCTCCATAGTCCATGGAATGGAACTAAGTTGCAAGGGTACTTGGAGGTTTCTAAATAGAGGAATGACATGATCCAACTTAAGTTTCTTTGGGATCACTCTGTCCTCGGTGGAGAATAGAAACTGGGGACCAAGGACTGAAGCAGGAAACCAGCTAGGAAACTATTGGGATAATCTACTCAAAGCTCTAGCAGAGTTAATCGTGAGAAGCAGCAAGGGCCGACAGACTTGGCTGAGCATTCTGTATGAGGTCTGTGAAGGAAAGAGAAGAGCTGAGAAATGACTCCAGGGTTTTTGGCCTGAAAAACTGGAAGGGTTGAGTGGACACCATTATCTGAAAAATGCAGTGTTTTTGGCCCTGAAATAAAGCTGCAAATTCAATCAATGGTAAAATCATTTTATTTGCACTGTACTCATTTGCAATGTGTAAATTTAATTTGAGCAAGGGCTGACATAATATCTACCATTGCTTTTTCTGGAAATAATAGATGGTCTAAAGAAATAAATCACATGAACAAGACTCCAGAAAAGACTCTTTGGACAGGAATATGTTTCAAAATTTAGCAAACAGATTTTTAAGCAAGAATATTCTCCTGGATCCATCACAGGCTTAAAGATAATGGACAGGGTGGGTCCCAGGTTTGGGTGTTTTTAAAGTCTCCCTAGGTGATTCCAATGACCAACCCACTCCTTCCCCTCACCACCCCTTCCCTCTTGTCTGATGAGAATGATTGCATTCTGTGAAGATGATATTTTAAATAAGTGCAAAGTAACTTGCAAAGTGCATTCCTTAAAGTGGGTTCCTTCAGGAGCTCTATCTGCATATTGGAATTACAGTGCTCCAAGCATCTTTGAAATCATTTTATTACCATCCACAGGTTTAATGGTGTATGTTGAGGCTGAGAGGCTAATGAATGTTTACTGGAACTCTGTGCTAAGAAACATTTTGAGGGTGTTTCTGAGGCTAATAGAGAGTCAACTAATTGAGTGACTTGGCACGCATCACATATCTGCCATCCCAACTTGTTCCAACCTCTCATTTCAGGGAACTTCACCTGAGCCCCAGAGACGGTTAGGAGTCTTAGTGCTTGGTTCAGCACAGTCCACATGCTAGGGCATATACATTACCCTAGAAAAGAAATGCCCAGATACACACACACGCACCTATCTCTAAGAGCCTCTACAGCTCAGAATCCAAACTTTCCACTAATCTCTCTGAATCACTGAATTCTACTGTATATGAAGGTCAGTTTCCTTGAAAGAGCCTTTCTATTGGTTTTGTTTCTTCCATTCATTTTATTAAAAAAAAATTTATGATTTGTCTTGAAGTAGAAACAATGAAATAAAAATTATATTTTATAGACTACAGTGCATTTACAGCTAAAACTATGATCCACAAAACCAGGCATAAAGAATTTGTGCTTTCTATCTCCAGGGCCATGGAATGTAAAGGAAAGGGCAGAACAGCAGCTGCAAACAATTACTAAGCATTTTCAATGGTCTTGCAAAATGCCATGAATTCACAGCACCCCGCCAGAAACCTGGACTGCACCCCTCTGAAATAGCTCCCTGTCATTGGCCAAACACATATCCTGCCCCTCCTTGGCAGGGTCTCCCCATCAGACTTTATGGAGGTTCTGTCTCCTGACACCTTGAAATAAAGAGCCCCTCTCTCTTTTTCGTCTCGAACTCCTTCTCCTTGCCTCGCTTTCATCCTTTCTTCCAGAACGTATTCCTTACAATTTCTTTAGTTTCAGCACATCACAATTCACAAATGCAGACATGGGCCACTGGAGAACCACAATGCACCCCGCACATGCAGAAGGAAACTTTCCTTTCGTCCTGTCCAACACTAGTGAGCTAACCGTGAAAGGCAGCCCTCATGAACTTTCTTATGACTGCACTGGGGATTCCTGAGTTTTAGTCAAGGAGAAGAGAGACTTTTCTGAAAAAACTTAACTCCTTAGACTGACATGTGAAATCCACATCATAAAATGCACCTAGAATGTGCATGGTAAACTCTGGTAGCATAGCCAACTTTTGTCCAGAGAGAAAATACACCATGGGTGATTGGTAGGAGATATAGGAGTTAGAGGCTGAAAGAAACTTCAGGGACTTAACAGAAGATCTAGATGGAAAGACAGGAGGAACTGATCCATTTCAGGCCTGTTTGTAACTCTTAACCCAGACTCTGATGACTTGTGCCTCAGGTCACATCACAGAGACTGGAGAAGGTTAGCACTTATGGACTCACCTCGTCTTTTGTTAACAATTTACCTTTCTGCCATGGCCACAGTGAAAGAATAACTTTGCAGTGTAGTTATTCAACCCAACTAAGCCAGGATCTGGATAAACTGAAAACCGACAGAAGCTTTAGAAAAGACACTTTGATTTTTCTTCCATAGTTTAAAGGAGTAAATAATTGGATGGACTGTAAGCAGTTTTTTGACTACCATATGTTCAGGTGTCCTATGTGTAGGAAATAGGTCAGATAAGGGCTGGGTTTGTTGATTCTCAGAAGGAAGGGCTAACTTTGTACTCGAGTCCAGAGGTCCCAAACCCCACGGCGGGATCATCTCCTGTATGTGCTGGGTGACCAGCAGTCTGCATAGAATGATGAATCCATTCTCACATCACAATTTTGGGTAATGAATGATCTCTGTGATTTTTGTTTTCAAGCAGTTCACATTTTTAAATTTAATAGGCCGTCCTTGTAAGGAGAAAATAAACATCGTAAACATCTGCTCTATGATTGTAGACGTTATGAAGACCTACAGGAAGGGAACCAAAATAATAATTGAAGAAATATAAGTGGACCCTGCCAAAAACCAGAACTGTTTCAGCTCAAGTAACTCAGGCTGGGTATATTGCATTATTATTGAAATAAACTGAAGTCATAAACATATATTTCCCCATGAAAATAAAGTTAAAAAATAAAAAAAAATGTTTTTGGTTCATAGTTTGCCTTAATTCTGGGAAAACAACTATGCTCCTAGTCTTAGAATTTAGTTTCCTAATTTTGCAATCTTCCTACATCAGACTTTGACTCCCAAATGTCATTGCCATTCCAACCAAGTGTTTGACTCTTCAGTACAGATCCTAATTTTCAGACATCAGTCAGCTAGTCTTTTCAGAATATTACCTTTCTTTTAAACTTTAAATTCTTCAATTATGAGATATGAAGTATAGTCAGAAAAAAACAGAAAGTTTAAAACTAGGGTTTAGCAAAGAGGTGATAAACAGAATATCCATGCCACTATCACCCAGAACAGACACGTAAAACATAACTCACCTGAAACCACTTTCCTCTGAGTTTTCCTCATCATATCTTCTGTCATCAACCATGATATTTCTTTGGTTTTCTTTATAATTTTGCTAAATTATATGCGTCCTTAAATAATATAGTCTTGTTTGTCCTCTTTTTGAACTTTATATCAAGAGAACCATACTATATTCATTTACTCAATATTGTGACTTATTCATGCTGGTTAGTTTTTTCATTTGCTTTTCAGTATAGTATTTCAGTGTATAAAGACATCCTGTGCTACTATTGGTCAACATTTGTGTTGTTTCCAGTTTGGGGCTATTATGAACATGATATGAGCATTCTTGTTCTTGTGTCCTGGAATACAGGTCACACATTTCTATAAGGTATATGCCTTGGATATAGTGCTATCTCATAGGCTTTAGCTTTACTATATGATACTGAACTGTTTTCCAGAGTTATACAAATTTATCTTTCCACCTGCTGCTGCTGCTAAGTTGCTTCAGTCATGGCCGACTCTGTGCGACCCCATAGACGGCAGCTCACCAGGCTCCCCCGTCCCTGGGATTCTCCAGGCAAGAACACTGGAGTGGGTTGCCATTTCCTTCTCCAATATCTTTCCACCTACAGTGCATGAATATTTCTCTTGTTCCACATCTTCACCATCACTTGAACTTTCTAGCTTTGCTCATTTATGTATTCCTTATCATAGTTTTAATTTGCACTTTCCTGGCTACCAAGGAAGATGAGCATCATTTCATATGTTTATTGCCAATGCAGTTGCCCTTTTCCTGTGATATGTCTCAAGTCTTTTAATCATTTTTCTATAAGATTGCTCTTTTTTGCTTACTGATTTGTAGTTCTAGTCAAGGCTATGGTTTTTCCTGTGGTCATGTATGGATGTGAGAGTTGGACTGTGAAGAAGGCTGAGCGCCAAAGAATTGATGCTTTTGAACTGTGGTGTTGGAGAAGACTCTTGAGAGTCCCTTGGACTGCAAGGAGATCCAACCAGTCCATTTTGAAGGAGATCAGCCCTGGGATTTCTTTGGAAGGAATGATGCTAAAGCTGAAACTCCAGTACTTTGGCCACCTCATGTGAAGAGTTGACTCATTGGAAAAGAGTCTGATGCTGGGAGGGACTGGGGGCAGGAGGAGAAGGGGAAGACAGAGGATGAGATGGCTGGATAGCATCACTTACTTGATGGACGTGAGTCTGAGTAAACTCCGGGAGTTGGTCTTGGACAGGGAGGCCTGGTGTGCTGGGATTCATGGGGTCGCAAAGAGTCGGACATGACTGAGCGACTGAACTGAACTGATTTGTAGTTCTTTATATATTTTAAAATTTAGTGCTTTGTCAGAGTTTTTATATACATTATAAAGTTATACATATACACATTATATATATTATGTGTAAAGGTCTCACAGTGCACTAGAATATATATTCTACTTATTCATTTTATGCATATATGTAATTTATATTTTATATTTATATAATCTCCAACCTTTTCTTCAGTGAGCTTTAAGAATAAGAGGGTGGGATGTGCACTAATATAATGATTGACATGGATTTAGAAGACAAAAGAGTGTTCAAATCTACACTAGCTTGAAGTTATTATTGTACTACTTTCTTATTTACTATTGTGCTATCAAATTCAGAGTATATAAAATCATTAGCAGAATATATTGTGCACCAAAAGAACAAAAGAAGATTCTAAACCTAGAAAGCACCCTAGAGGTAAATACAGACCATCAAAAAATCCATGATGCTGATTTAAAAATATAGATTAGCTGTGGTTCTTGAAGTGCCCAAGAACTCATGGTCATAACTCATACATAGGTCTTGACTCCTCCTCCAGTGCTCTAAAGAATTATTAAGTGTTATGAAGAAATCTTCCCACAATTCCAGTCAGCATAGGTCTCCTCTTTGAGGCTTGCACCCTGAAAACTGTTTTTAGTATTAAAAAAAAATCAGAGTCTTGAGGAGATGATAGCAAATTTAGTTGTTCTCTTACTTCTTCTTTAAAACAGGAAATACTCAGGGAGCAAATGTCCCTTATTTATTTCCTACAGATTGCTGGTTTTTCAAGCTTTCCGGATCAGGCTTCCTGCCTAGAGGGCTGGATCTTAAGTCCAGAAATCTGCACTGTCACTCAGATGCAGAATCCATCTGTGGTTGATGGCTGCTGGGAGGCCCAGTGCCTCTGACCTATACAAGCATTATCCCTCTTGACTCGCAGAGCTCCAGGCAATGTGTTTATTCAGGACTTTGGCATTTATGTTTGCTTGGCACATTCAGTTCAGTGGAATCTTTAATGGACACTCCGACTAGTCAGTGCCAATTCCAAAGCTGGGCCTCAAAGGAGAGAAATAGAAAAATAGGACTAGAACTTGGTAGGAAGGAAGAAGACAGCTCAAAAAAACTGCAATTAAATTTTTTTTCATGGTATGCTTTCAGGAGTTATTCTGTTTTCTTGATGGCATCGATAGAAACATTTGTAGGCTTATGCTTGAGTCTTTACAAACTGTATTTTATATGACACTAAAAATGAAATAGAGCAATAAAACTAATTTTAAACTTGCTGTATCCCCCTAGAGCAGAAAAAGGATGTGGTAATGTATAAATGAAGCCCGAGCTGACCGTGACAAAATAATAGAGCTGTGTCATTTTAAAAAGCAAGCTCTCTGTTGGGGTATATAAACAGACATAAACTGGGAGTTCTCTAAGTGTGGTCTGATGACCACTGGTGGCCCTTAAAGATCCTCCAGGTGGCCTTTGGGCTTGTCTCGTAATTTTGGTACTTAAGTATAACCGGCTTTTATACTTTCTCTGTAGTCTAGAATAAATGGGTTTATAACTCTCATTAATGTCTCTTTAAAAACAGCATCTCTAAATCATTTTGGTCAGGATATGTGGTCTCGATGCCCTGTGCCAATAGGAAATGGTCTGTGGGCCAGAAATACAGAAGATGCCCTGGAATTACATGGATGGACACTTTAGGTAAGCTAACACTTATTGCATGCTCAATATATGAGAGGAATTGCACCAGGTGGTCCTAAAATATGATTTATATGCCCCCAACTACTCGTTGCTCTATCCTAAATGCATGATAGAAAGGAATGAGATCTAGAAGGGTTAGGAATGTAGGCTTTAATTCTTTTATAATCTTCTGAGTGTTCATGTTTCTTCCAGAAAATGTGCATTTATTACTTATAAAAATGTTTTAAAAATATAATGCTATCTAAAGTTAATCAAGTGTTTAGCCCATGACAGCACTAGTCTAAAGCCTTAACTATATTAACTAATTTATTTTAATTTTAAGGAATACTAAGTCTGGTGTATTGGGCTTTCTCAGGTGGCTCAGTGATAAAGAATCCACCTGCTAATGCGAGAACTCAGAAGATGCAGGCTTGATTCCTGAATAGGGAAGATCCCCTGCAGGAGGAAATGGTAACCCATCCGAGGAAATTGAGGCATATGAGCTTTTCTTAGGGTCACACAATTAATAAGTGATGGAGTCAGAGTTTAATCTCAAAGATCTGATTCATGCCACGAGCACAGAAGCAGTGAGTAGCAGGTGCTGCAAAAGTGTGGGCAGAACCACTGAGAGAGGAGGTGGTCACATCCAGAGAAGGCTGGACAGTCCAGGGCTGCCTCTGATTCTAAGATCTGTGAGCATCAGGGCCTCTAGTCAAGCATCATGGCTGCATCAGGAAGGCAGGTGCAGGTATAGAAGTTATCGTGGGGGTTGCTTGCTCCTTGGAGTTCTCTTCTCTCCCCATCACTTCTCAGGTGGTTAGTAACCCACAGGTGCCAGCCCTCTAGCTTGATATCAGAGAAATAGTTTTTAAGAGCAACCTAGGAACCCAGGAGCATATATACAGACAGAGAAATTCCCTAATGTACATTTTCTCATTCATACATGAGTAACAGAACAAAACGGCATGTGGCTCGTTAAAAGCATTCAACATGGAAGAAGAGATTTAACTAAAGGCACTGTGGGAACCACAAGCATTTGCAGAAATAAGAAATAATTTTACAAGTACCTGCTTTGGTTCTTAGTAAAAATCAAGAGCATATGGACTTGTGAACTAAGATGTTAAATATGAAGTGATATGACAGCAGACTGGGATTTCAAAACAGAACATGACAAAATGTTTCTGGCTGAGAAGCAAATAGAAACAAATAGGGAACTATAAAGGGGATAGGGAAAGTGTAAGAGAAAACCAAACTATAATAACAGGATTTGTGTCCAACTCTGCAACCCCATGGACTGCAGCACGCCAGGCTCTCTTGTCCTTCACTATCTTCCAAACTTGCTCAAATTCATGTCCATTGAGTTGGTGATGCTCTCTAACCATCTCATCCTCTGTTGTCCCCTTGTCTATTTGCTTTCAATGTTTCCTAGCATCACGGTCTTTCCCAATGAGTTGGCTCTTTGCATCATGTGGCCACTGTACTGGAGCTTCAGTTTCAGCATCAGTCCTTCCACTGATAACATTTACATTAGAAGAACTGGCACAATGGAAACTGTAGGAAATAAATGGAATAAGTTGGAGGACACAGATGGAAATGAGTTCCAGAATCAGAAGGGACAAAGAGACAAAATGATTTCAAAAGATATTTGATATAAAATGCCCCAAATATGAATAACATATGCCCCCAGAAAGAGATCAGAATAAATAAGAGGGAACAATGGCAAATATAATAGAAAAAGACAAATCTGATCCTGTAGGTTGAGTGTCTTACTAGGTTTCTGGTAAGATCAGTTCAAACAGCAACCCTTTAAAGGGCTTCTTGTTTCTTCTGCCCACTCCCCTCCTTGAATTCTTTTGAACACGGGAGGACCTCTTAGTAGGGTTCAGTTAAGGAAAGGTAAATCAGATAAAAATAGAAAGATAGAGGTGAGCTCTCAGACATGGCTTGTATTCCAGGATACTAAAGAGGGATATAATTAATATGTAAAACAGATGGAATCTCATGTGTTTGTGGGTATATTAGCTCCTCTATTCATAGGGATTCTCTAAGCAAGAATCTGGAGTGGGTTGTTGTGCTCTCCTCCAGTGGCTCTTCCTACCCAGGGATCGAAACCAGGTCTCTCACATTGCAGGCGGACTCTTTACCATCTGGCTTTCCTGGTGGCTCAGCCTGCCTGCAGTGCGAGAGACCCAGGTTCAATCCCTGGGTCAAGAAGATCCCCTGGAGAAGGAAATGGCAACCCATTCAGTATTCTTGCTTGAAAAATCCCATGGATCAAGGAGCTTGGCAGGCTACAGTCCATGGGGTCACAAAGAGTCAGACACGACTGAACGACTTCACTTTCTTTCTTTTCTTTCATTCTTTACTGTCTGAGCCACCAGGGAAGCCCAATAATCTAAACACAAAAATTAACTGATCTTCCATTTTGTTTAGCTAAGAGCAGAGAACAAGCCACGTAATCAGAAAGTTGGAACATGTAGTCCTGAAAGTGAAAGTATTAGCTGCTCAGTTGTGTCTGACTCTTTGAGACCCTATGGACTGTAGCCCACCAGACTCCTCTGTCCATGGGATTCTCCAGGCAAGAATACTTGAGGGGGTTGCCATGTCCTTCTCCAGGGGATCTTCCCGACCCAGGAATCAAACCCAGATCTCCTGCATCACAGGCAGATTCTTTGCTGTCTGAGCCACCAGGGAAGCCCATGAGCCCACTGCTGGTTCAGTGCACAGCTACACATTTCCTTTACCCTCTTTTTGCCTCACTTTCCTCCTCTATGAAACTGGAAGACAAAAACTGTAATAACAATGACCTTCTGCAAGATGATGCTATGACCAGGTGAAGAAAGCTACACACATAAAGCTTTTCCACAAATGTGAGGTTACTAGGAGCACAAGGACCATTAAGTCAAAGCTAGTAGCTGCACTGCATCTCTCAAGGTGAAGGAGCCATGCCAGGTGATTCTCTAAGAAGAACCTAAATTGAGAAGAAAGCTCTCTGCTTAGTGGATAAAACAATCTTCACTTGTTAAGAAAGAATCATACACTAACCTAAGCAATTGCATTTCTACATTCCCAGACACATCAGATAAAAATCATTAAACATACATCAATCATGTTGAATAACAGAAACAGGCTTAATAGTGGAAAGTTTTTACAGGATCCATATCTCTTGCTTTGAAAATAAATGGGTCAGCTTCACATCATCATTTATTTTCCATAATGTTTTCACTTCGCTTGATCAGCATTCATATACCAGGAGGAGATTACTATCTCAGAATAAACAATAACACATCCCTCAAGATTTTCTCTTCATTGTACTTTACGATTTTATACTTAACTAGAACAGCACCTCACAACAAAACTCAGTACAAGAATAAGTCAGTAGTGTTATAGGGAATGTGTCTTTTCAAATGTCTTCCATAACATTCTTAGAAGGATTCTACAGAAACACTGCTACAGGAAGAGAATTGACATGCTGTTGTCCTTCTGATTTCCAGCACTATTGACTCTGGTACAAGGGAATTTATTATTAGAACCCTGTATCTTCACGGCTATATTAGTGCTTCCAAAGAGCTTTGGCTGTTGAGGCCATGACAGAGAGAGGGCAATGACTGCACGGTCTTTGAGTGTAACCCTGCTGATCAAGGCCTGAACAAGGGCAAGATCAGGGAGTCACTTGCCTGGGGACAGAAAAAAGCTTAGTCATTAAGATAAATAATATTTGAATATAACACTATGAAAAAGAAAACTGGATACCAAAAAAAAAAAAAACAAACTATGATGAACAAAATCTGGAGGCGATCACTGTATCAAAATTTCAAATGAAGACAAGATCATAACATCATTTACAGAGCTGAAATCAAATTACAGTGAGCACAGTGTGGGGCCCTAAATGGGAAACCTTAAAATAGAAAAGGGCAAGCTTTGCAGTCAGAAACTAAGATGGCGCCTGGCGGAAGAGATGGGGGCGTGGTCTATGCTGTTTGTCAAAACTTCTGATTGGCTCTCTTGATTTCCGTGCATGTGGACAGCGCCTGATCACTATAGACTCCTGTTATAATGATGGCACATGATGATTTGACCTTTAATGTGATTGGTGCAACCCCCCCCTTGCCTTTATAAGCAGGGAGTTTGCAACAATAAAGCGGAACTGCACTAGATGGAACCCCTGTCGCGTCTGATTGTCTCTCGCTCGCCGAGGGGCTGGGTTGGCAGACAGCAGGCTCACTTTTCCTCGGGACCCCTTGGCTCTGCTGAGGGAAGTTCCACTGCCTCTCTCTCTTTCTGTGGAGCGTGCACCCCCCCCTCCCCCCCGCCCCCCNGTGCACCCCCCCTCCCCCCCGCCCCCCGCAGCACAGGGTGGTCTTGAAGAGGGGATAAAGCTAGGAAAGGACATACCAAGGGAAATGTATTGCAAAGGGCATGAAGATACTTCTGACTGTTTGATGATGAAGGGGTTTTAAGACTGATTATTGGCACATTGACCTCAGGAATGCTTTTTATCCCTTACTAGACAGAGTCACACTCTAGTTACCAAGACTCTTCCTTTTTTAAAAAAACGTGATTTAATTAATCAATTTATTTTTGGCTACCCTGGATCTTCATTGCTGCTTGCGCTGAGCTTCCTCTAGTTGAGGCAAGCACGGGCCACTCTCTCGTTGCCGTGTTGGGGCTTCTCTTTGTGGCGGCTTCCCTTGGTACAGAGCACAAGCTCCAGGGTGTGTGGGCTTCAGGAGTTGCAGCACATGGGCTCAGCAGTTGTGGCACAGGAGCTTGGTTGCCCTGTAGCATGTGGGATCCTACCAGACCAGGAATTGAACCCATGTCCCCAGTACTGGCAGGCAGATTCTTTACCACTGAGCCACCAGGGAAGCCCTCAACAAGACTCTTTCAAAGCCTAGAGTTCAGGAGGAGGTGGAGGGGGCATCAGGCTTCCTCTGCTTCAAAGCAATGGATAGATTTCTTTGGAGGCAGCAATGTGCTTTTGTGTTTGAGGGACTGGGTGGATATTTAAGTGGATGTGAACCCAAGAGGATAAATGTTTATTCTAAAAAAAAAAAAAAATGCTGCCCTTAGCCACACTTTGAAAAAAAATCCTTGCTACACAGATTCTGGCCAGTGGGCGTGGGTGGAGCAATGTTCCTCTCCAGAGGGGACAGTGAGCTCCTCTGGGGGTAGCTATGCTGCCCCCGTGCGTGGTTGCTGGCAGGACTGCAGGCCATTTGGCTAATGTATGCATGGCGCCCTGCCATAGCCCAGCAGGTCAGCTGCCCGTTTATTGGGGGACACGTCATTCTCCCACCCACTCCCAATCTAAAACAGTTATGGTTGTTCTGGACCTTGATTCTATCCCTTTCTCTCAGCAAAAAAGAGAGAAGTGGAGAAGAATACAGTTAGTTAAAAAATATATATCTCGAGCTGAGAAGTGCATAGATGATTGAACAGTCTTCCAAATTCTTTCTACTGCCTTGCTCAAAGTAAATGGCACAGATTTATTTTTCTTCTTCTGCTAAATTCAAACATGGGTTATATGACTTTCTGGGTGGGCAGTTTATTTTTTGGTCCACATTCAGCTTTAGTTCATATCTTAGTACTGGAATACATATGTGTATTCCAAAATTATCGTTGATAATATCCACCCAGATCAAAAGGTTTAAGATCAAACTCAGTAACAAGAATCACAGTGATATTTGCTGTTGTTGTTCAATGTCTGACTCTTTTGCAACCCATGGGCTATAGCTGCCAGGCTCCTCTGTCCATGGGACTTTCCAGGCAAGAATATTGGAGTGGGTTGTCAGTTTCCTCATTGAACCTGAGTCTCTCACATTGACAGGCAAATTCTTTACCACTGAGTCACTAGGGAAACCCTACAGTTATATGCAAATCACTATTCCAGCCAGTAAAGAATTGGGTGAAAGCAGTGACAGATTTTATTTTATTGGGCTTCAAAATCACTGCAGATGGTGACCACAACCATGAAATTAAAAGACACTTCCTCCTTGGAAGGAAAGGTATGACAAACATAGACAGCGTATTAAAAAACAAAGACATCACTTTGCCAAAAATTTCTCATAGTCAAGCTCTATTTTTCCAGTAGTCATGTATGCATATGCAAGTTGGACCATAAAGAAGGCTGAGTTCCGAAGAACTGATGCTTTTGAATTATGATGCTAGAGAAGACTCTTGAGAGTCCCTTGGACAGCAAGGAGATCAAATCAGTCAATCCTAAAGGAAATCAACCCTGAATATTCATTGGAAGGGCTGATGCTAAAGTTGAAGCTCTAATACTTTGGCCATCTGATGAGAAGAGCCAGCTCATTGGAAAAGCCCTGATGCTGGGAAAGACTGAGGGCAGGAGGAGAAGGGAACGATGGAGGATGAGATGGTTGGATGGCATTGCTGACAATGGACACGAATTTGAACAAACTCCAGGAGACAATGCAGGACAGGGAAGCCTGACCTGCTGCAGTCCATGGTGTTGCAAAGAGTCAGAATTAGCAACTGAACAACAAAAACAACAAAAGGATGAGTGGTAGAATTTAGAACTAGTTCCTGGGCCTTTAGCCAGAAGGAAGTCTGTATTCATTGCCCAGCAGTAGAAGTGCTGCCGACTGCCTCCAAGCATCAGATGAGGTAGAAACTTTGAATACACATAGTCACTAAAGCTCGTTTTATCACTCTTTCTTTTCTATCAATATGATGAAACAGATCTGTAAGAACTGAATGATTGGAAAATAGAATTTTTATAATCTTAGGTTAGGAAGGGCTTTTGTTCCTCATTCCCTATCTGGAATGCTTTCCTTCCAAGAAGCTTTCCCTGCCATAGTTGGTGCTACAGGACTTGAATTCCAATTACCTGTGAATATGTCATCTACACACATACATGTATATGAATTTCTAGAGGGAATCACTGAATCCTATTTATTCTGGAATTCCTTGCATAGTGCCTTAAATATACTGTTTGTTAAGTGTGTTGAATGGATGAATAAAACTATAAAGTTTCATAAATTTCAGTTGGCCAACATGCTATTAGGCAAATATATATATATATATATGTTTTTAAAATTTGGACCTGTAGAGTATAATGCTCCCCGAATTCATCTACACATTCAACATCATCCCTATCAAAATTCTGAATAGCTTTTGCAGAAATCAACAAAGTGGTAATAAAATTCACTTGAAAGGGAGCTGCATAGTTAAAATCATCTTGAAAAGGAACAAAATTAAGGGACTCACACTTTCCAATTTCAAAACTTACTACAAGGCTATAGCAGTCAAGACTGTGAGACATTTGCAAAAAGATCAACAAAAAGGTCAATGGAATAGAACTAATAATATAGAAATAAATCATATTTACAAGCAAATGATCTTTGGCAAAAGTACCAGGCAATTCAATGGAGGACAGAATAGTTTTTTCAACAAATGGAGTTGGGAAAATTGGATACGTACTTGTGAAAGAATGAAGCTGGACTCCTACCTCACACAATATAGAAAATTTAAAAATGCATCAGCACTCTAATATAAGACTAAAACTATAAAATTCTTAGAAGAAAATATACACTAAATCTTTCTGACTTTAGATTAAGCAATGGTTCCTTAAGTAGGATACCCAAAACATAAGCAACAAAAGAAAAATATAAACTAGACTTCTTAAAAATTAAAAACTTCTGTGCTTCACTATCAAGAAGGTGAAAAGACAACCCACAGAATGGTTTCTCAAATCCTCCAACAAAGACATGAATCTTGAAGCAAAATACTCCTTTATAACTATCAGAACAAAAGCATTTGAACAATTATACAATTCAGATTTGGTGACTGTGGGAATATAGATGCTACCTTTACTCTCTGTTGTCTTTTAACAGAGTGCTTTGGCATTGCCTGTCAAGATAAAACTCTAAAGTTCTTTGATCTCTAATCAGAAAGTCTACCTCTATGAATCTACTCTAGTGAATTATTCGCAAAAATCACAAAAATATTCAACAACTAAGGTACAAGGATGGCTATTGAAGAATCTTTTATGGTAGCAATCATGGAAACAACCAAAACTTATCAATGAGGAGAATCTTAATAAATCATGATACAGTCAACATTTATAGGATGGCTGTGTAAACTGACATTCAAAGTTATTTACAATAAATACAGTGAAAAAATTCATGATACATGACAATAAGTACAATGCCTTATTTCGTACTAAACATAAAACAAAGCTTTTATGCTCATTTTTTCTCAAGAATCACCTAAATATTATTAACTAAATATATACTTGCTGTAATTTATCTTGGCTTATGCTGTAGACCAGTGCTCACAGGAGAAGCAACATGATCCCAAATAAAAATACATAGAATTCAAATGTTTGCCCTTTTCATGTTCAAATTTGAAGCAACATTTGAAGCTGCTCTTCATTTTAACTAAGATGTCTTCAAATATATATTCCAAATTTGGTGAATATTCATCAAACCAATTTCACATGATATAGTAAAAGACTAATAGACAGAAATATGATTCACATTTAAAGATATGCACAANTAACTTGGTGGTTCTCAGACTTTGGCATGCAGCAGAATTGCCTGAAGGGTCTGTTAAAATGCAGATTGCTGGGCTCAACCACAGAGCTACTGATTCCACTGAGTTTGGGAGACAGCCTGAGAATTTGCACATTCTTAGGTGAAACTTCAGTGATTCCTGGCACCACATTTTGAGAGCTGCAATATTAACTCTTTAGGCTGCACAAGCGCGTGTTCAGTCATGTCTGACTCTGAGACCCCATGGTCTGTAGCCTGTCAGGTTCCTCTGTTCGGGGAATTCTCCGGGCAAGAACACTGGAGTGGGTTCCTGACCCAGGAACTGCGTCTCTTGTGTCTCCACGTCTCTGTGGTTCACTGCGCCACCTGGGAAGCCCCTTTAAGCTATTAGGGCCCCAGTAACGAGATAGTTTAGCTTACTAAAAGGTGACCTTCTGGCTTTCAAATTTTAAGGAACCCAGATATTAGTGACACAGTCTCTGAATCTGGTTATTCTAAGAGAAGAGAATGATGCACGTGGCTGCAGGGTTTCTGTAAGAATTCATCTAAAGAGTTGGGAATACCAGACCACCTGACCTGCCTTCTGAGAAATCTGTATGTAGGTCAAGAAGCAACAGTTAGAACTGGACATGGAACAACAGACTGGCTCCAAATTGGGAATGGAGTACATCAAGGCTGTATATTGTCATCCTGCTTATTTAACTTTTATGCAGAGGACATCATGAGAAACGCTGGGCTGGAAGAAGCACATGCTGGAATCAAGATTGCTGGGAGAAATATCAATAACCTCAGATATGCAGATGACACCACAAGAGAAAGTGAAGAACTAAAGAAACTCTTGATGAAAGTGAAAGAGGAGAGTGAAAAAGCTGGCTTAAAACTCAACATTAAGAAAACTATCATAGCATCTGATCCCATCATTTCTTGGTAAATAGGTGGGGAAACAGTGGAAACAATGAGACTATTTTTGGGGGCTCCAAAATCACCGCAGATGGTGACTGCAGCCATGAAATTAAAAGATGCTTGCTCCTTGGAAGAAAAACTATGACCAACCTAGACAGCATATTAAAAAGCAGAGACATTACTTTGCCAACAAAGATCCATATAGTTTTTGCAGTAGTCATGTATGGATGTGAGAGTTGGACTATAAAGAAGGCTGAACACCAAAGAACTGATGCTTTTGAACTGTGGTGTTGGAGAAGACTCTGGAGAGTCCCTTGGACTGCAAGGAGATCTAATCAGTCTATCCTAAAGGAAATCAGTCCTGGATATTCATTGGAAGGACTGATGCTGAAGCTGAAACTCCAATACTTTGGCCAGCTGATGTGAAGAACTGATTCATTGAAAAAGACCCTGATGCTAGGAAAGATTGAAGGTGGGAGGAGAACAGGATGACAGAAGATGAGATGGTTGGATGGCATCACCGACTCAAAGGATGTGAGTTTGAGTAAGCTCCAGGTGCTGGTGATGGACAGGGAAGCCTGGTGTGCTGCAGTCCATGGGGTTGCAAAGATTTGGGCACGACTGAGTGACTGAACTGAACTGAGGAGCTGGTGAAAATGATTCAACATTGTTGGGATGCAGATTGTCTTTTATAGGGTGCTGTTTATTTCATTGTAAACAGCCTCTCTCACCTTTGTTTGACAAAGTTGAACTGTTGGGAGCGGAGAAAAGTGAAAGTGAAAGTCGCTCAGTCGTGTCCAACTCTTTGTGACCCCATGGACTATACAGTCGGAATTTTCTAGGCCAGAATACTGGATTGGGTAGCCTTTCCCTTCTCCAGGGGATCTTCCCAACCCAGGTCTCCCACATTGCAGGTGGATTCTTTACCACCTGAGCCACAAAGGAGCGGAGAGTCTGGGCTTAAATGTGGGTATGATGCTTTAAGATTTCATGATTTTAACATTCCAAAGTAGTGGCCTATATCCCTGTGCCAGTCTTTACTGGAATTATCCACAGCCCTCAGAGACAGTATAGAAGAGCAAAAGATGCTTCTATGTCACTTCATTAGGCTTTTGATCATATAGATAGTTTTTTAGTCTTTAAGTGGAGAAAGAAATGGCAAACCACTCCAGGATTCTTGCCTGGGAAATCCCATGGACAGAGGAGCCTAGTAGGCTACAGTTCATGTAGCAAAGAGTTGGACATGATGGACCATGACCACGAGTACAAGTTAGTCTTTAAATCGAAATCTATGTATTTCTGATTTGCCATTCAGCAAAATCACCATACTGGGGATTGGGTTCTTCTGGTGTGCAAACTCTGTTAGTTAGTTAAGTATTCTACTATTAACTAAAAGTGAAGTCTATTAGTATTACAGCATAAACTGGCTCTATGCCAGGAAAAGTCAAACCATATAAACACCCAACTGAGTCAGCAAATTCAGTGTTCCAGAGGCAGTGTTAATTGTTTTATATATACTTCAGTGTTTTCTTTTTACCACGTTTTATTGAAATGGGCAGAGCTTTTATTTTACCACCAATTTAGTCAAATTGATTTTCAACTGAATCATACTCATTGGCACAGTTTACCAGAAAGCTGAGGTTTGCCTTATAAGAAGCCAAAGGCAACTCCAATTTTTGCTTGAACTATCACTTGATGTGGGAGGAGGCTGTGTGAGCTGTCCTTCCACACACACTGAGGCTGCAGGAAGAATATGAATTCATCTTCTCTGGGAATTTGGGGGATTAATAAAGTTGGATCACATTATTAAGTTAATAATGATATTTCGTATTTATAAATGTTTTCATAGCATTTTAATAGCTCTGGGATCATTTCAACATTTTTGTAAAAGTATAATTGTCATTTCCATTTTACAGTGAAGAAAGATGAAATGTAAAAAGGTAAAGAGGTTTCCTTAGGCCCTAAAATAGCTACCTTGTAATAGAAGGGAGGAGGGGGGAAATGGCTGGGGCTGGGGAAAAATAAGGAGAGAATGGACTTTTTAGTCAAAAACAACTGATTCCAGTTTTTGTCCTTATTAGCCACATGACAGTGAACAAATTACTTAACTTCTCTGAGTCTCAGTTTATTTATCCGTAAAATGGCACAATTATCTTCTTACTTTACACAGTGGTTGTAAATATTAGGGCTAATTTGTGTAAAGTACCGAGCACATAAGTATCCAAAGAAATGATGATTATTAGTGCATATTGGGTATTAGGATTACAAATGGTAGGTTCTGTGCAGCCAAGAAACAAGTCTCCCTTGCTCACTGTATCTCCAGAATCTAGCAAAGTGCTTGGCAAAGAAGACAGTTATTGAATATGTGTTGAATGATTAATGTACCACAGCTAGTAGTTGCTTGCAATTTAATTAATCACAAGGCTTGACATGGCCATCCTTATCCAGATTTAAAACGCTAAAGATGCCATTCCTGTGGACTGATTACATCTGCTTGTAAATGAAATCAGGGACCCATGATAGAGACTGTTTACCATTAGAGTTTTTACTGAGAAACCTGGTGGATATGCAAGTAGAAAAGCATTTGCGGGGGGTGGGGGGGTGGGTAAGATTCTGAGCTATAAAAGAAAACTCAAATAGATCCCTAATTCTGGGATGGGAATGTGTGGTCCAGGGTTAACTGGAATAGACCCCATGTCCAGACTTCTGAAGCCCAGTCCATTAAGGGCAAGTTACATCTTTAGCTTGTGCACAAATGTGTGATTCATAACCTGCTTCTGCTAAGTCACTTCAGTCGTGTCTGGCACTGTGCGATCCCATAGATGGCAGCCCATCAGGCTTCCCCGTCCCTGGGATTCTCCAGGCAAGAAAACTGGGGTGGGTTGCCATTTCCTTCTCCAATGCATGAAAGTGAAAAATGAAAGTGAAGTTGCTCAGTTGTGTCTGACTCCCAGCGACCCCATGGACTGCAGCCCACCAGGCTCCTCCATCCATGGAATGTTCCAGGCAAGAGTACTGGAGTGGGGTGCCACTGCCTTCTCCAGATTCATAACCTAGAAGCACATAAAGTACTGAGTAGTATGCAAGGAAGAACATCTTCTCAAACAGATTTTGGAATGTGCTTGGTGGCCCTCCTCCCCTAAACTGGTAGCCAAAATTGATCATGTATGATGTAAGTGTTTGGGCCAGACAAGTCTGGATTTGAAATCTGGCTCTTCTACATTCTAACTCTTTTAACCTGTGCAAATTGCCTAACCTTCCTGAGCCTCAGTGTACCCTTCCATTAAATGGGGATGCTGACAGAACCTAGACACCTAACAGGGCTGTGACTGTTAGATGTGATAATGTATGCAATGTGCCTGCAAAGAGAAAGCACCTGGTAGATGCTGGCAATGATGATAATGACGATGATGATGATGCATTAAGTTGGAAAGGGTCCGAAACATGATACACTGGTCAGGAAGGTTTGGTTAGAGGTCAGGATACAGATGGGTGAACAAAGGGGAATTGGTGAATATCAAAAGCAGAGATAATCGGCAACCCAGATGCATTTTCACCTGTTTAACAATTTTACTTGATGATAACTCTGAAGGTTGTGACTGTTAGTGTCAACTGCCCCAGTGACTGCACTTGAAAGGCCAAGATTATCTAGGCTTTTACTGTTCTGCAAATTCAGGATTGGTTTGAAATGTGAATTTCTTTGCATACTTTTGCAATCACAGCGTAAGTAAAAGGCCAGAATATGTTCAGAGATGATGCTTCTGTTAAGTTGTTGCAGAGTAAGTTTCCCATCACTATCCATCTCACTGATGATGTTGCAACTTGTGTTTTGATTCCCTGTTTTGACTACAAACAAACCTGGAGTTTATCAATTCTGATTCCTCTCACTTCCAGGTGTCTTGTGATCCCAAAATGACATTCTTTCCCCTCCACCAGGAAAAGGAGACTGATAGCCTCAACCACACAAGATGTTAGTCAGGTATATATTATTTCTCTCAAACAGTTTGCAAGTTGAAAAAAAGAAAAAGCCTGGAGAGGCTAATCCTCACCTGGAAGGGATTAATATTTAGTGATGGAATTTGGGGCTTTGCAGTACATAATAATGAGCATGTGCTGAGGTAGGAACAGGATATACATTGGGGAAAAAAAGCTACTGTGGTTTCTTCTCATCTCTAGTATATTCTTCTAATTCTGTATGTCTCTGTCACCCCCTATTCTAGGTTTCACACTTAATTATTGGAGGGAAAATTCACACAGAATTTGAAAAGGTTGTGTAGACAAATATATTTAAGAAATACTGACCTGTGTAATTGTTCAATCCCATGTATTAAAGTTAAAAGATTAGGGTAGAGCACAAGGAGCATTATTTGATGTAGTCATGATGAATTTCTGTTGAAGATTCTAATAAGTAAATGACAACAAATTAAATCTCAAAATAACACTTTCAATTAAGATCCAAAGTAGTCATTTTCTCAACCACTAGTAGTGGGCAACATGTCTTTAGCAAAGGAGATCCTCAGTATCAGGCAGTATTTACAAGGGTTCAATACACTATGCAATATACTCTATGAGGGTACATTGTTGTCCAGTTGCTCAGTCGTATCCGACTCTTGGCAACCCCATAGACTGAAGCGTACCAGGAAGGACAGGCTTCTTTGTCCTTCACTGTCTTACAGAGTTTGCTCAGACTCATGTCCATTGAGTTGATGATGCCATCCAACCATCTCATCCTCTGTCACCCTCTTCCCCTCCTGCCTACAACCTTTCCCAGCATGAGGGTCTTTTCCAATAAGTCAGCTCTTCATATCAGATAAAGTATTGGAGCTTCAGCTTCAGTCCTTCCACTGAATATTCAGGATTGATTTTCTTTAGGATTGACTGGTTGGATCTCATTGCTGTCCAAGGGACTTTCAAGAGTCTTCTCCAGCACCACAGACTTTGCTTATTTCCTATAGAATTTATAGTACGGGACATGGTGCCCAGCACGTAGTAAAGATTTGTTTAATAAATGAGTGAACAAATGCAATCTGCAAACTTTGGTTCTGGTGGCACTTTTATTAATTAAAAAATTTCAATTGTGGTTTAAAATATAAAACTTACCATTTTAACCACCTTAAGTGTGCAGCTCGGCAGTGCCGTGTATTTTCACACTGTGGTGCCATGGGTCTCTAGAAATTTTTTACCTTGCAAAACTGAAACTCTACATTCTTAAACAACAACTCCACACTCCTCTTCCCTCCAGCCCCTGACAGGGGCTATTACTTTCCATTTCTCTAGATAGTGACTACTTTAGATACCTCACCTAAGCGGAGTCACACGGTATTTGTCTTTCTGTGACCGGTTTATTTAACGTGACATAATGTCCTCGAGGTTCATCCACACTGTAGCATATGTCACAATTTCCTCCTTTTTTAAAAAAAAGCCTGAACACTATTCCATTGCATGTCTCTAATGCATTTGTTTACCCACTCATCCAGTGAAGGACACCTGGCTTGCCTGCACCTCTTGGTTATTATGAAGATGACCACCACTTGTTCACCTGCAATGAACATAGGTGTGCAAAGACCTTTTTGAAACACAGTTTTTAATTCTTTGGACTATATGCCCAGAAGTGAAATTTCTGGATTATATGGTAGTTCTATTTAAAAATTTTTGAGGAAGCTTCATATTGTTTTCCATAGTGGAAAACTATTATATTCCCACCAACAGTGTACAAGTATTCCAATTTCTCCACGTCTTTGATGAGGCTTTTATTGACAGAGAGTGGTGGACATTAAAATGTGTTATTCGAGTCAACTCTTGTAGGGAGCCTAACTGACCGGAGCTTTCAGCTGCTGCCCATCTGGATCCATCATTGCGTTTGTGCTGCTGTCCTGCTTCCCAAGGGCTGCTCCTTGCTATGACTGAGCACGGAGTGTGGGGAGGGGATGGGGAAGATTAGTACAGGCTAACTTCTGTGAGGCACAGGACTGTCCACCAGTCCCAAGGAGTTCCCATTGGCCTGGCCAAAACTATCTTGACATTTCACTGCCATCTGCAACTCTTCCACCCAACCCTCCTTCTTTTCCCCTCTCCTTCTTCTGGTAGCAGGTCTGTATCCCCTTATCAAGGATCTCCTTGCCTTTTCCTGGTTCCTCCCTCAGTAAATCTCTTACACATATAATTCTGTCTTGGCATCTACTTCTAAGCAGTCCTGAAATACACACAGATATACAGTGGCCAGTTCACAGAGAGCCATGAAAAGGCCTAAGCCATGAATAGTTTAAATTTAACCTGTGCAAATCCAGCTCTGTAATTTTTTTTAAAGAAATGAATAGGCAAATACATTTCATCATATCAAAATTGTCATTAGTCTCACTCAAGTGGACTCAGTGTCAATCAACCTTTTTTCCTAGAAACATCCTCTCTCACACAATTGCAAGAAGGTTACCCAATAGATATGAACTGAGAAAACTATTAATCAGAATATACATTAGAAGCAACAATGCATTTATGGAACCCCAGCAATTTCAGATTTAAGTGAAAATCCATCCATGTACGTTAAAAAAGCAAGGACAGAATTACTTACATGTTAAACTTAATGCTTCATATCCCTTCACAGAATCCAGCATTATCTGAAACCCTGGCATGTGAACCAAAGCTTAGTTTTATAGCTGGGCTTAAAATCCCCACTTTGAGTGATTTCTGACATAGAGACACTTTATGTGCCAAATAAACTTGCATCACTTGGAATTTGAAAGTCTACCTAATTTTGACACTTAATCATGTATCAAATCTTACATGAATCAAGAATTGTTGGCTGTGTATAAGTTTTTCTTTCCTATAGAATGCTCATTTCAGATAATGTTTGTGCCATGCAGAGAGAAAGACAGGCATCTGATATCTACTTGTAGATGAATATATGAAAAAATCGATTGCTAAGATATACAAAGATTCAAATGGACATTTTAGTATTTAGGTCAAGATGTCTTCAACAGACATAGTGGGTTAATAAAACACAGCAACTGAAATGTAAAAGATGATATTTGTTTTTGAACTTAAAAATGATTCTTTCCAGCAGGCAGGGAAGGCTATTACCCTGAGGACCTGCCTTGCCAGGTCCAAGCCGTTCCCAGGGATCTCACAGCAGCCAGCAAGCACAGTCATGAACTGGAATAACATTTACTGGAATGGGATGGAAAGGCCTCTTTCTGGATGACTAGAGGGTGATTCACAGGGACAATTTATAAAATTTTCACAGGGTCTCAAATTCTTTCTTGTTTTGAAAAATATAAGTATTTCTACACATAGGGCAAAGGAAGATAAAGAGGGGAGCATGGATTCCCTGTGATTTCAATGCAGTTCATTGTCCCTGGCGATTTCAATGAAGTCCCTGTGGTGTTGGTTGCTTTTTATTTTTTTAATGTTATCCAAAAGACTAAAGGAAACACAATCCATCAGCTGTGAAAAATGACTAAGTGCTAGCTGGCTGTTTGCAGAGGTATTACCCATGTGACTCCTACACTTTGATGGTTAAGAAAAGCCAGCGTGGGTTTCTTTTTCATGCCTGTGTGTGCTCGCGTGCATGTCTTAGGCTGGGTCGCGTTCACTCTTGGCCGGGGTCTGGCCAGCTCCGGTTTCAGTTGTAGACAGCCATGGACAATCTGCCTCTTTATTCTGCTTGGAAGCTTTGCTGATAGAGCTGTTTAAAGGGCTCAGGTGCTGACAAGCTGAGCGCTGTCAGTATCTGGGATTACAGGAAGTCCATCAAATCTTAGAGTTGCTTTCACTCCACACAGTGCAGAAAAGAAGTGAACGTATCATTTTCTTCTTTCCTTGCTTATCTGTCATCGGTAGCCCCAGTGCCTTCTTCAAACTCAGATTCAATATTAATTCTATATTCATGATTTGGCAAATATATCATGCTGTTACTATAAACAACCAATAATCCCTTGAATTTGTTTTTCCTTTAAATTTTACAAATTTAAGGTCTTATTTTGAGAATTACATATTCAATACTCCCTTCCCCCAGCATCTTGACTCTAGGAAAAACACATACCCAGACACAGGTTGCAAAAGCCTGGGAGACAGCCTGGGTCTTTATTATATTCATAGGCAGTAATGATTCTCAGAATCATGGGGTGACGCAGCTGTTGTTAAAAAACATAGACTACTAGTCTTTACTCCAAGGAGTAAATCAGCATCTTTAAGACTGGATATCTATATCTTATGCATCAAAGTGGGGCTTCCCAGGTGGCACAGTGGTGAAGAATCAGCCTGCCAATGCAGCAGGCCCAAGAGACACGGGCTTTGATTCCTGGGTCAGGANTGAAGCTGAAGCTCTAATACTTTGGCCACCTGATGTGAAGAACTGACTCATTGGAAAAGACCCTCATGCTGGGGAAGTTTGAAGGCAAAAGAGAAGAGGGCAGCAGAAGATGACATGGTTAGATGGCATAACTGACTTAATGGACATGAATTCAAGCAAACTCTGGGAGATAGTGAAGGACAGTGGAGCCTAGCATGCTGCAGTCCATGGGATCGCAAAGAGTTGGACATAACTTAGTGACAACACCAACAACAGCTAGTTCCCTGGAGCTTTACCAGTTGACATGATTGGGGTTTATATTAGTATCCTCAGGCTGCCCTAAAAATGTGCCACAAAACCAGTGGCTTCAAAAAACATAAGTTTATTGTCTTATATTTCTGGGGCTTGAAGTCTGAGATCAAGGTGTCAGGAACATTGGTTTCTCCTGAGGGCTGTAAGGGAGAAATCTGTCCTATGCTTCTCTCCCAGCTTTGGTAGTTTGCGGACCATCTTTGGTGCCCTGTGGCTTCTGCCACACAACTCCACTCTTTCTACAGGGTTCTCCCTGAGTGTGTGTCTGTGTCCAAATTTCCCCTTTCTGGAAGACACCAGGCATATTGGATTAGGTGTCTACCCTTCTCTTCAAGAGAAGACTCTTGAGAGTCCCATGGAAACTTTGCAAGGAGATCAAACTAGTCAATTCTAAAGGAAATCAACCTTGAATATTCTTTGGAAAGACTGATGCTGAAGCTCTAATATTTCGGCCACCTGATGCGAAGAGCCAATTCACTGGAAAAGACCTTGATGCTGGGAAAGATTGAAGGCAAAAGAAGAAGGGGGCAGCAAAGGATAAGATGGTTAGATAGTATCACCGACTCAACAGACATGAATTTGAGCAAACTCTCCACTCTGTTCCAGTATGTCCTCTGTTTAACTAAGTGCATCTGCAATTAGATTAGACCCTATTTCCAAAGAAGGTCACATTCTCAAATACTGGGGAAGTATATTCATCCTTCAATATATGAATGGGGAAGGGACACAATCCAACCAATAATACAGTTCTTCCTTGTTTTTACCAATATATTTTTCTTATATCTTTAACTTCCTATCTGTATCCCTAGCTGTTAATAGGAGTTGAGCCTTAAAACCAGATAGAGTGAACTTTTGGACTCTGGGGGAGGGAGAAAGGGAGAGGGTGGGATGGGATGGGAGAATGGCATTGAAACATGTATACTATTAAGTAAGAAAAAAAAAATTTAAAAAAAAAAAAAAAAACCAGATGGACCACTTGGAATCATGATATTGATTGCTAGGTGCCTGACTTCACAAAGTGCCCCAGCCTAGGATCATACTGTCGTATTCTGTCTACCAGATTGGACCCCCCTGGAAAGCAATACTGACCTAGGAAAAGATCAAGTGTCCCTTGAAAGTTATTTTTGGGGCTTTGACCTGTTTTCTCTCCCTTGTTTTGAGGCCTATCTTGTAAACAGGTTAGCATTCTGCATCTTCCTTTTTCCCAGCACCTTCTCTGTTTATTTGTGCGTATTTTCTCCAGACAACTCTGTGCAGGAAATATCTCAAAGCTTCATATCTCATGTCTCTAAACAGTAACAGGACTTCCACAGGCTACACTGGCTTCCCTCATAGCTCAATCAGTAATGAACCTGCTTGCAATGCAGGAGATCCAGGTTTGATTCCTGGGTCAGGAAGATCCCCTGGAGAAGGGAATGGCAACCCACTCTAATATTCTTACCTGGAGAATCCCATGCACAGAGGAGCCTGGCAGGGTACGGTCCATGGGATTGTGAGAGCCGGACATGGCTTAGTGTCTAAACCACCACAGGCTACATGCATCATTATATCATATGGGTTAAAGTAACACTTCGTGCTTTTGCATTCACAAAGTATAACTGAGAACACTACCAAGAAGTCATATATGACCTACAGTACTTCAATTATGAGTAATTTATAGGAAATCTCTAGGTAATGTGACTTCAGTGATGGATTAAATTATCAGAAAGTTACCAGATATCTCCATATTTATTTACCCTTACATTTAACTCACTGGAATATTCCTGAATTCTCATGAATCATTTATTTGGCAAATCTTCTGACCTGAGCATTAACTCTGCACTATTATGTTAGATTTGGTGGGAGGAAGGGTGGTTGTACAAAATGGATGAGAATCAGTAAGAAGAGCTTGGAAACACTGATTTCTTATATCAGGAAGTGACAAATGAGTGTTAGAGGTGGGGAGTTTGGGCTGTGTTTTTTGCTCCAACACCTAGAGCATCACATTCTCTGGAGATGGTTTGCTATTAAAGCTAATTGGTTCTCTTGGAATGAACTTGGACTATTTCTTCCTTCTGACGTAACTGTGAATCCTCTCCGGGCTATAGTGCATCAGGTCCAATTCGTGTAGTTGGTTGACAAGGAAAAGAACATCTCCAAGAAAAACAGTGAGTCCAGAGAGGGAGCAGGGGTGGGATGGGTGGCAGGAGTGTGAGGGCGGGAAGTTGTGGGGGGATGCTAAAATAAAGGGGACTGAGAAGCTGCTAGATTTTCATCAACACACAGCAGTAATAGCTTCTGCCAACACAGCTGCCCTGAGCTCCCTCCTATTTACAGTAATATGGCAATAAACGGAAATTGTAGATGGATACTACCCAAGGAGCAAGTTCTTTCTTAGAAGTGTAAATTGGCATTTAGGCAAGTTTAGAAACAAGGAAAGGGGAAAGTTTCTATATGGGACACAAGACAATTTTCTGTCAGGTCAGGCTGCCGAGCTGGAGCCATCTCAGCTCCCTGGGTGGACTTTGCTTAACACTTTCTCAGTTACCTAAGGTTTGGGTGGTCATGGCTATGAGCCTCCCGTATGGCACTAGAGCCTGCCCTGCAGCAAGCCATTAGGCTGCCAGCAGGATCTCAGCACAATCGGGCTGGGAAGGGCAGAGACAGAGAGTGTGGACCAACGTGATCAACCCAGCTCCACGGGCTAGGCATAGACACTAGAAGTTACTGCCACTGAACGGCCTTGTTCTGGGGATCTCTGGGCATTATATTCTAATTTTAATCCTAACAACAACTGCGGTCCTGCGAGTGCTTTTATTTGAGCTGAACTGGTCCTCCTTCAGCGTCATAAAGAGTTCTAATCTTCTGAACCAGTACGTTTTCTCTCATCCTTCATCTTCCTGCTCTCCCACACTCTAACTCATCATCTGTTCTTGTTCTCTTCATAGTTCTGTGCTCCTTAAGTTGCTCATGCCTGGACCCCTCCTCTTGCATGTCTTGCCTGTAGGAGAGTCTAGCTATGCGACTCTTGCTCCTGTCCACCTGTTGTCTGCCGTGCCATCACCTGGGCTTTCCTGAGGGCAGAGGCTGTGTCTCAGTCACCCTAGGCTCTGGCATAATGCCTGCCAACATTGCTGCTAACCTGGAGGTGACAGAAAGGGAAGGCTGATTTCCTCACACACTTTTCCTGGTGACACCACTAGCGTTTCACATCAAGTCCAACCATCTATGGAGCGAAAGATACCATGTGCAGGAGAGTATGTAAAGAACAGTGTCAGAGCTCCTAACTTCAGCAAACTTGCCTTCCAGTTAGTGTGGCAGCACGCAAAGAAAGAAATGACCCTATAATAATTTATGGCAGGTGGATGACATGGGTTAGCACACAGAGCTCAAGGTTAAGAAACTCAAAGGCTAGTCTCATTTTGTCAGCAGCAAGGTAGGAACCCATTTGCTCTGAGGCTAATTTCTTGAAAATAAATTCCATCAGTGTTTCTCAAAGTGTGACACATAATATTTTTTGAGGGAGGGTGACCTAAAGACTCAGAATTGAGTATGATTAAATTGCAAGCAGAGAAACTCATTGCTTTTAAAATTTTCCTTTGGGTCACAAAGAAATGAGGCAAGACACAGGCTCAAGCTCAAAGTCTGCCTACTCTAGCCACTAGGATTCAGCAATGTTGTGTTTTCATTTTATTTTTTCTCAGGCAAACTTTTTTGGAAGTTTTTCTCCATTTATGTTAATAAGATTTACTTTTAAAAGATTGTATTTTAGTAAGATAAATGAGTGGATTTAAATAAATTATAAAAAAAGTAATAGACCATGACATGTGAGTATAACAAAAATTGTAAACGTGGTGCTGAAATATTCAAAGTTTAGGAAATACTAAATAAGTCAACTCTGGGATTATTTTCAGCCCTACACTTTCTAAGATTTTGTGACATTTCCAAGGGAATGGTGTGGCTAATAGGAGATAATAAGTGCATCAAGATGATTTACTGACAACACAATATGTCAAATGATCCATTGAGAAATAATCTGTGATACAAGTAGCTATGGAGAGAGCTATGGAGAGAGATACAGATAGATAGTAGTATTGTAGATATAACTATAGATTGCTATACAGAAAGACTGTGATTAGGTGCAACATACTGTCAGATGACCTCGCAGCAAGAAGTGGTAAGCTGCCTGATTCTTGAGAAGTGAAGTTGCTCAGTTGTGTGCAACTCTTGGTGATCCCATGGACTGTGTAGCCTACCAGGCTCCTTCATCCATGGAATTTTTCAGGCAAGAGTACTGGAGTAGGTTGCCATTTCCTTCTCCAGGGGATCTTCCCGACCTGGGGATCAAACCCAGGTCTCCTGCATTGCAGGCAGACACTTTACCCTCTGAGTCACCAGGGAAGCCCTGTGACATTGAAAAAAAATGTGATATATTTGCATTTTCCTCCCAAAAGGAAGAAGAATCTTTTGAATTCTTTAGCCTGGATTTCTCTCAATTAAGGGGAAATATTATTTTTTTCTTTATTTTTTCAAGTTTTAACCTGCAGAGATGTTTAAACTGGCTTGTCTAAAGTGAAGAGGATTCTTGAGGATATAAAGAGAAGTGATCTCATCTAAGGAGGGTGGTTGGATGGTGGGGACTAGAGAAAGAGAGGGTTGAAACTCTCTGTCTCTCAAATGTGGCAGACTCTCAGGTCAGAGGGGGAGGATTCTGTACTAAAATCTTATCATTAAAACCACAGGTTCCCACCTTCACATACTGTGGGTGGGAAGGTAAACTGATGCAGTGGATGGGTGTTCCGTCATGTTCGCGTTTTTGCAACCCCAGGGACTGTAACCTGCAAGGCTCCTCTGTCCATGGAATTCTCCAGGCAAGAATGCTGGAGTGGGTTGCCATTTCCTACTCCAGAGGATCTTCTTGTCCCTGGGATCAAACCCACATCTCTTGCGTCTCATGCATTGGCAGGTGGATTCTTTCGTCACTGCACCACTTGGGAAGTAAACTGGTGCAGCCACTACGGAAAACAGTATGGAGGTTCCTTAAAAAAACTAAGACGAGAACTATCATTTGATCCAGCAATTCCTCTCCTGGCTATGTGTGTGCAATTTTCCAGGCAAGAATATTGGAGTGAGTTGCCATTTCCTACTCCAGTAATATCACTTATATGTGGAATCTAAAAAATAGTACAAATGAATACATATGCAAAAGAGAAACAGACTCACAGATATAGAAAGTAAATTTGTGGTTACCTGAGAGAGGGAGGGGAGACAGACAAATTAGGGGTATGGGATGAATATATTAATACAAACTTCTATGTATAAAGTAGATAAGCAATAAGGATATACTGTATATGTGCTCAGTCATTCAATCGTGTCTGACTATTTGCAACCCCATGGACTCTAGGCTCCCAGGATCCGCTGTCCATGGGATTTTCCAGCCATGAATACTGTAGTGGGCTACGATTGCCTTCTTCAGGGAATCTTCCATTCCCAGACCCACATCTCTTGCAACTCCTACACTGGCAGGTGAATTCTTTAGCACTACGCCAGCTGGTTTGATTCCTGGGTCTGGAAAATCCCTGGAGAAGGAAATGGCAACCCACCCCAGTATTCTTGCCTAGAAAATTCCATGGACAGTGCATGGGGTTGCAAATGAGTGGGACATGACTTAGCGACTAAACTACAACAAAGGATATACTGTATAGCACAGAGAATTATGCCCATAATCTTATAATAACCTATAATGGAATATAATCTGCAAAAATACTGAATCACTATGCTATACACCTGAAAGTAATACCATGTTGTAAATCAACTGAAAAAAAAAAGACTAGAGGTTCCCATGGTTTCTATGGACCCTCCCTACCCCTCTACCCCTACCCCCACCTACACACACACTATGCACAATGGCCTGAGCAAACACCTGGGCAAGCTTCCACAGTGTGAGACCCCTGGCCCATGATGGAGCACAACTGATCAGCTTCAGAGTCTTGGATGGAGAAGACATAGAAGGTTGGATTGGGATGGAAAGTGTTCTATTTGGGACATCTATGAGCCTTCAGAGCCCAAGAACAACTGATATCAAACTTATCAATTGTGCTGAGTGAAGCACTGAAATTAAATTTATTAAAAAAAAGAAAGGTGACGTTTTGCCTTAGTTTGTGGAAAACTTCATTCTCTTGACAGAGGAAGGAGAAATGGAAGAATCTGGAAAGCATAGGCTCTCTTTCTTCTCACATTTTCTTCCTTTCCTTCCTTCCTCTGCTCCCTGGCCTGTCTTTATTTTCTTTTTACCTACTCATCACACATATGCGCACATAAATCAAATGTGATTTTATATAGTATATGCAATGTTATAATATTAATATAATAATACATCATAAGCCAACTTTACATTCATAAAGACATAAAAGTAATTACATCTGAGACATGATGTCTTAGAAGTAAAATAGATAGTTCATTCCATATCCAACACTTGGAAAGACATGGCCACAATCCTGATGGAATGCCATGACCGTATACCATAATGGTTTTCATCATCATCTTGTGAACACTTATTTAATTAAACCCAGTCTGGGCTGCGTTCTCACAGTTTCTGTTATTTCTGTTTTAATTTCCAGAAGCATCGTGGACATCCCCTGGAATATGTCAGCTAAGTATAATTTGTAATTGTACAAAATCGCTTT
Organism: Redunca redunca; assembly: GCA_006410935.1. Lineage (NCBI taxonomy): Eukaryota > Metazoa > Chordata > Mammalia > Artiodactyla > Bovidae > Redunca > Redunca redunca. The sequence continues at coordinate 2,618,365 of SJYQ01001242.1, forward strand.
CCAAAAGTTTCTGCATAGCGCCCAGCAGAGTGCCATGTAGATAACAACTATTTGTGAAATAGATGGATGAACACTGAATAAATTATTTTTAGTCTTATTTTCTCTAGAGTTAAGATTTTCAGTCCCATAAAAACTTGAGTAAGCCTCTCCTCTGACTTAGATCCTAGCTCTGTGAAGTAGAAAACCATGATGAACACGGCACCATGTTATACAATTAGTCCTCCTCCCCAAACTGTCACTTTTAGAAACGTGGTGTCATTTTTAGACACACAACTGATTAGAATGAATGTAATTTAGAGATTCTAGAAAGATAAAGACCTCACGAAAAATGTCTCACCAGGAGTAAAAGGGAAAACGGGCTCTTTTTTTTCACTGTCTGGTCATTCAGCTTTGTACCTAGACAGAACATGAACCTTCCTTTACTTCTGAGGATGAAACAGGAATATTTAGAATTGCCAAGAGAAAGGACCCACAATTATTTCCATTAGAATTTTGGCTAAGGGGACGTTTGGACAAAATGGATTCCTGTCCTTGCCTGATTTCTATTAAATGTTCTAGCCTTTCCTGTGAAAACTGGGTAGTGATTTCATGCTTTCATTATTCCAACTGATCTGAGTTTCACCAGATACTTCATGGCTATACTCAATTCAAAAAACGATGAAATATATTTCCTTGATTTTAAGTGAAGTTAGGAGGGCAGCCTGCAGGGAATTAGACCCCCTGTGGAGGTCATTCTGTGGGGGACTTGATGGCACAAACAGGTGACAATGATTACTTCTATTAAGTAATTAGTTCAAGTCATTGTACCCGATGATTACTTGTACTAAGAATATTGAACTTCACCTTAATTTTATCCATGTAGCACAAGGACTTTTATCCAATTGAGAATATGTGCTTAAAAGTCTTCAGTTTCCCCACTGATCCTACAACATCTGCAATTGTATTAGAAGGAATTATTTAAATAAAAAATGAACAATGTGATCACCTTTATAATTTTTCCGCCCCATTTCCACCCAGTGTTGCCTGGAACCTTGAGTCCTAAGATTGACAGCCATTGCCTGCCTCCCCATAATTCCCTCCTAGACTCTCCAGCTTGGTGCCCTTAGGGTTATTGAACACTGCTTATGTGTTCGGTCTGACTGAAGATCAGAATTAAAAATAGAGCAAGGTTCTAAACTCTTAGAGAATGAGAGAATTCTGGATTCTTCATATTGAAAATAACATTAACCCAAATATCCTTAGTTCATGTATGGAATTAGCCTATCTAAGCCACAGGCAGTCCACGGGGCTGTAAAGAGTTGGACATGATTGAACAACTGAGAAACAACACCACCAAAGCCACAGTCCCCCTATCTTTACAATAGAAATAATAATACCATCCTCATGGGGCTGTTTTGAGAATTAAGTAAGTTATATGCAGAGCACCTAGCCTACTGCACATGGTATATATCAGTTCAGTTCAGTTCAGTTGCTCAGTCGTGTCCGACTCTTTGCAACCCCATGAATCACAGCATGCCAGGCCTCCCTGTCCATCACCATCTCCCGGAGTTTACTCAGACTCATATCCATCGAGTCCGTGATGCCATCCAGCCATCTCATCCTCTGTCGTCCCCTTCTTCTCCTGCCCCCAATCCCTCCCAGCATCAGAGTCTTTTCCAATGAGTCAACTCTTCGCATGAGGTGGCCAAAGTACTGGAGCTTAGGGACCCTCAAGCACATGTATACTATGTGCTTAATAAATGAGAAGGTTTTTGTTGTTGTTGTTGAAAACAATAGTGTCTCTCTGTATATGCTGTTAAAGCTACCCTCTTCTGTACTTCTTAACTAGGAATCACTTGAAGACTCTTTGGTGCAAAAAGTAAAAAGGTGAAAGACAAAAATATTCTTTCAGAGATACTGAAAATCAGATGGATAAATCATCGGTAAGTGTATTTAATGAAAAGGAAGGCCAATGGTTAAGGGTGGCAGAAAGAGATTCTAATGTAGATTTTATTACTTATCCTGGGACTGTTTTAACAGGCTGTGAATAAACTCTGCTCCATGAGTTTGTCTCCTGCTTTGTTCTTCCTATACATTCCTGGGGGATGAATACAGTTTTGTCAGACTATGAAAATTCCTTGTTCAGAAAACTTCATTGACTTCCTGATCTTTACTGGATTACATCTCAAACCACATAGTCAGTTTCCAAATTTCTTTAAAACCTCAGCTCCCCCAGCTTCTCTTCATAAACTAGCCAAATCAGACATGTTTTACCTCCAAGGCATGCCCTATTCGCTCCTGCCACAGGACTTCTGCATGTGGCTTCCTTCTCTAGAAATCTCACAAGCAGACCAGTTCAAATGTGATTTTCTCCCTAATATTCTTCCCTGATCTTATAAGTAAGAAGAATGTTTTGAACCTTTGCATTTCTAAGTTCTTTCTATGTACATCTGTCGTTGTGTAGTCACTAAGTTGTGTCCTACACTTTTGTGACCCTATGGGCTCGCCAGGATCCTCTGTCCATGGGATTTCCCAGGCAAGAATACTGGAATGGGTTGTCATTTTCCTTCTCCAGTGTATCTTCCCAATCCAGGAATCAAACCTGTGTCTCCTGCATTGGCAGGTGGATTCTTTACCACTGAACCACCAGGGAAGCCCATGTACATTTGTAATGTCTGTTGAAACATTTTCTGCTGCATTATGTTTATTTTTCTGAATTTTATCTCATAGTCACTTAAAGCACCAGAGACATTTTAATTATTTACTATGCAAGACTTAACACATGGTTGGTGATCAGTAAATGTTTTCTGAATAAATGAATGAATGACAGTGATTGCATTAAAATTGCTCAGTGAGGTTGAGAGACAAGATAAAAGCTTAAACATAAATGATAATGAGGTCACAGGTAGTGCTAGTACCAAGTAGGGGTCTGAGAAGCTGCTTCCAAGTCTGAGAGGAGAGGGAAGTAATGAAATAATTGGGAGATTCAATCTTGGCCATGGAAGACTTTAGTCCTCTCTCCACCAGGTGTTAATAGTTGAGAATAATGCCAAGACTTTCTCATTACCCACAACGTAAATTAAAGCCGAAGGGAGGAATAATTTTGCTCCATATGCCAAAATTGCTGTATATTCTGCATATAAATATTATTATTTAAAATATGTTAAAATTTTTCCCCTTCTTGGGACAAAGAAACAGTCTAGATTTCATACGTAGAATTTATATATTGTGTTGGCCAAAAACTTCATTCAGATTTTTAAGATGTTATGGAAAAATCCAAATGAACTTTCTGGCCAACCCAATACTATTTTTGTTGAAAATGAGCAAAGTCTTTGTAGACCATGTTTTGGGTTTAAAAAAATCTACAATTTCTCCTTCATTCGGAGAAATCTGTAGCAACGGCTTAAACCTTCATAGTTTCTACAAAGCATTGAGATGTTAGTGTCTGAATGAATTATAACACACAGATTTAAATTTTTCTTATGGACATCATTAGTATTAAAATAATGAGAGTTTTTCACACATCTGGATTTTATTGATGTTTTAGAAAAACAGATTCAAGAACTAAATGAATGAACTCATAAGATAGTTGAGTGTGAATGTACTTGTTTGCAATTTTAATGTGTTCATTTGGGATGTGGGAAATGATTCATATGGGAATCTTCCTCACATTATAATACAGTGAGGAAGATTGATGTAAGATTGATACAATTGATATGAGGGAAAAGGATGTTCATGGCTTAGGTCAAATGTCAAAATTCAGGAACCCAGAGGTGGATGTTGAGAATGCACAGGGGTCTGAGGGCTGGAGGTCCATCTTTCCTCAGGGGTGTTTCCCAACCACATTGACGGGATCAGTATCACCATCGGAAGACACACTCAGCGTGCTCCTGTGACACAGGGCAGGTGGAAAGCAAACACAGGGCGTACTTTAAGCCCACAGAGGGGGAATGTACTCACTGACCTCTCTTCCGAGAGTCCCGGTGCCTAGTCCTAGAGTCAGTGTGACCAGCTCAGCCTGGTCTGCCTGAGACTTGCTTCGTTTTAGCACCATGTCCCATGCAGCCCTTAGTCCTGAGCGAACCAGGACAGTTGGCCACCCCACCTCTGGTCAAGGGTGTCATTTAAAGTGGTGCCTCTCTTCCTTGAAGATGCACACCCAACATCTGTAGTACTTGTTAAGATTCACATCTGGACTTAATATCTTAGGCTGGGGACCAAGTTTCTGCATGTCTAACAAGCTCTCAGATGATACTAGTGCTGGCGCTGGTCTGGGGACCACACTTTGAGTATCAGGATTTAGAGCAGACTTTGTGGACTCTTAGAGGTTAGATGGAGACCTTGCTTCACCATTTACCGCATTTACAAATTGAACATCCTTGGTGAAGACTTAACTTCATTGAGCCCTGATTTCCTCATCTCTAATAGAGACTGACTATCTTCCAATAGACCCACTCCAGTGTTCTTGCCTGGAGAATTCCAGGGATGGGGGATCCTGGTGGGCTGCCATCTATAGAGACTGACTGAACTATCTTCTTCACAGGGCAGTGAGGATTAATTGAGTCAATTATCAACACAGAAGAAGCGCTCAACAATTATTAACTGCTTTTATTATTAAGATTTCCTGATGGCTCAGACAGTAAAGAGTCTGCCTGCAATGTGGGAGGCCCGGGTTTGATCCCTGGGCCAGGATGATCCCTGGATAAGGAAACCTCTTTTGTTATTATTGACATTTTAAAGAGGTGGTTGACACTGAAAACACAAATAAGTTGAAGAAAGTTTCAGGTAAACCCCTAGTTGAAGGAGTCACAAGCACTGGTGTTTTTAAGGCAAATTAGAATGTTGGAGGCAGAGGAACATCACCAGGATGGGAAACAGGATTGCCCCATTAGGCAAATCTTAAAATATGTGTTCATCGTAAAACTCTAGTCTTTTACACTTTGTTGCACATTCTGCTCCGTATTCTGAGTTCCCTGGAATGGTAGGCATGTCACAAAATCTGCATCTCTGATTCAAGCAGAGGAAATTGGACCCACTAAGCTGTTATATCCATGGGGTCGCAAAGAGTTGGATACAACTGAGTGATTAAGCACAGCAAGCAGTTATGCCCAAGGCTCAACCTCGAGCCCAGCTGGGCTTCATGGCCTGTACTGCCGTTTACTGTATGAACTCAAAGAAGTTATACAACAACTTTGAACTGCAGCGTTCTTACGGCCCGTGGGGATGATAATGCTTACCTCACAGTCCCATATGAGACTCAAAAGCGAAGTGCCTGTGCAGGTCTGGCCCATGTTAACCACTAAATAAATACTGTCTAGTGTTATAACTATCTTTTTGGTATTAAAAGAGAAATATTTCAGCCTCATATTCATTAAGGAAGAAGAGTCATTGGATTGAGTGCTTCTTGGATGTACTGGTTCTCAAAAGATAGTAAAGCCTTCAGACTTTGATGACCAGATGCTGTGGTACCTGACTATAAGGTGAGGAGCCATCTAACCTGAATTCCGTGCTCTATCATGAGTGATTTTGAAGCATAACTCATCTTCACTCTTACTCACTGGTCAGGGATACACATTGATTATTTGTTACAAAGAAAACCATTGTTGGGCCAATGGTCTGTATCCAGACTGTCACTTTCCAAGCACTGGCTGATTTGACCTGTTTATTACCAGATCTGAACATTTGGATCTGAAAATGAAAATGTATGAAACCAGCGCTAGGGAGTGGCAGTTCCTGGTGGTGGTGGGCCAAGAAAGATGCAGAAATTTTTAGATTTGAGAGCTTGAGGCAGTAATGGGCATGTCAGCAGTTAGAGTCAGAACTAATTTATTTCTAAACCCTCACTTTGTGTTCAAGACATTTTCTAAAGCTAAGTCATATTTCTGATGTTGTAAGAAAAAGATCAAAAATACTTAATCCTAAGTCTAAGAAACAAGACTATTGTCCTATTCAAAATTTGGCAGGCCTCTGTCTCAGAAAAATAAAACAGCAGCTCACAAATTCTTCTTTCAAATTACTTGACCAAACCCACATAATGCTTTCTTGCTTCTCATACCTGGATGCCATCATTGGATACAGAACTGGGTTATGAATTCATCTCTCAGTCGGGGGAGGAGCGTTGGTTTGGAATCAGTTCAAATTCTGGCTGTTCTACTGAGGAACAGTGTAATTTTGAGGAACTTATTTAAACTCTCTGATCCTCATTTTCTTTCTTTATGAAATAGCTCTAATCCCTTCTTCAAAGAGTACTGGGAAACAAATGACATAATATTCAGAGACTCCCATGGAGCTCAGCTCATAGAGAGTATTTAAAACATATTCATTTTCTTCCTCTCTTCCCCTATGCGTTGCACCTTAATATGCATTGGCTTGTTCCTCATATTGCTGTCTGCCATCTGCTCCATCTTTGAGTTACAGACAAAGTTGAAAGCCTCCTTGTAGGTGTTCATGATCTGATCTGGGGCATCCCTAGTTTCTGTGTCCCTCAGGTCACTACTGAGCAGGGGGTAAGCTCTTGATCCAGCTATCCTAGAGAACGACATCAGCACTCCTTACCTAATATTGATTTGAAATAGTGAGCATAAATCCAAATGTTTCCTGTATACAGTTCTCTGGTGGCCAGGACACATTGACATGGCAATGGTGCCATTGAAAGGTTTTCAGGGATCTTTTTTTTTTTTTTTACCACTTACCAGCTGGGACAGAGCACCTGTCAGTGAAAAATCCTATTGTATTTCAAAAGAATATTTCTCAGTTTAGCCAAAAAAGAAAATCGAGGGTCTCAATTTTGAAACTGCATGCTTTTCTTTAAGTAGGTATCATGCCATTTGGTTATAACAGTATGGAAGATTTTAGTGCACAATAGCAATAATTTCTTACAGTTTTAAAACCAGATGAATCTAGGAGTTCAATCACACCCTAAAAACCAAGATCTGGACTCATGTATATCCCAAATTCCTCTAACTCTTGGCAAAGTGGGGCATACAACTTCCTGCTATTTAGTCCTTCATTTTTCATGTTTTAGAGCTACTAAAATGTGAAGTGTATAGGTTATGAAGCTCACTCTGTTGGAAGCTTGGATCAGTGAGGATAATTTGGTCTTAAACAAATACTCAATAAAATGTACTCATATAGAGTTGAATGAAAGCTTTATTTTTCTCTTAATTCTTCATAAGAATTTAATTTCCTTCATACACAGCAAACATATGTTTTCCTGTGTTCATGAATAGAAAGAGCACAAGCTATAGAAATAAGTAATTTGAATTTTAGTTAGAATACTTTCTGTTTAATATGGACCATTTTTAAAGCCTTTATTTGAATTTGTTACAGTATTGTTTCTGTTTTTTGTTATGTTCTTTTGGCCTCAAGACATGTGGGCTCTTAGCACCCTGACCAGGGATCGGTCCTGTGCCCCCTTCACTGGAAGGCAAAGTCTTAGCCACTGGACCACCAGGGAAGTCCCTAGAACCTTATCTTTTTGAGGAAGTAATTTTGTGAAAGTTGCTAACATTTTGGGGTTTAATTTTCTTCATCTCTATAATGAGGGCTTGGCTAGCAGACTCCATCTCCAACTCTAAACTTTTATAATCCTGTATAAAATTCTCATTTTTTGATCTAAAATGTGCAGTGGCTAATTTTCATATCTTTTGTTCCTCCTTTGTTGAAATGCATAGAAATTATTCCTAAGAATACATATACAGTTGTTTATTGTATTAGAAAGGAACTTTCCTTATGGTACAGCACAATGTCCTCGTAATGAGTGGGCAATAACTTAAAAATCTAGTAAATTAGCTAGAAAGCTGAACAACCATTGGTGACACAATATAATTGAAATTAAGTCATCAGTGGCCCAACATAATGGGGAAACTGGGGAAAGCTGATATTACATTCTAAGAAAGCAAGCATTTTTTTTTTTTTTTTACTTCTTCCCTGACAGGTCATAGGACACATTAATTGTTCTAGTGTAAAGAAAAGTGTACTTTTCTAAGAGGACAATGAAATATTAGATACAAGCTGTGATTTTCAAAATATGTAACAATATGTATGGCATGGGGTCCCACCAGTCAGAAAACACAAAGAATAACCATGGATATAAGCCTTAAAAAACTAAACCACATAGCGGGGGAGGAGATGGTGGGATGAATTTAGAAAGTAGCATTGATATATATATATATATATATACACATATATGTATATACACACATTATCATATATAAAACAGGTGGCTAGTGGAAACCTGCTATATAACACAGGAAGCCCAGCCTGGTGCTCTGTAATGACATATATATATATATATATAGTTATGATTGATTCGTGTTTTTGTTGTACAGCAGAAACCAACACAACATTGTAAAGCAATTATCCACCAATTAAAAAAAAACAAAAACAACTAAAAGCCAAATAGAAGAAAACACAACTTAAAAGTACTTTTACTGTTCCCAATGAGAATAATTTATTTTTTAGCAAATATGTATATCCCCAGTTTGAAAAGAAACAACAAAAGGGGGAAGCATGTATCTGATTCCTGCCTACTTCCTATTCCATCTTGTCCTACCTTCCCCTTGTTCTCACTGTCCATCCACATTTGCCTCTTTCCCACCTCTGCCTAGACTGCTCTCCCGGCATCCTTGGACAATGGGTTCCTAATCATCACCCACTCTCTGAGGATATCACACCATCTCCTGAATCGGCTCTCACAGCCATCTCAGTTATTCCTAGTAACTTCCAGCACATTACCCTGGTTTGTTTTCTTCCCAGCATAGAGTAATAGCTGACATTCTGTTTTATTTATGTTCAATATTTATTTATGTTCTGTCCACTTCATGAGGGTCTGTATAGAACAGACTTGGGCTATCTTGTGGATGTCTGGCAAATAGTAGGTCATTAATTAATATTTCAATAATAATAACATTAATGTGTGCAGTTGTGCAGCTGTATCCAGCTCCTTGTGACCCCATGGACTGTAGTTCACCAGGCTCCTCTGTCCATGGACTATTCCAGGCAACAATACTGGAGTGGGTAGCCATTCCCTTCTCCAGGAGATCTTCCCGACCCAGGGATCAAACGCAGATATCCAGCATCTCCTGCATTGGTAGAAGGACTTCTTACCACTGAGTCATCTGGGAAGCCAATAATATTCCTGATAAACCTAAAAACATATGGGCACCTACTGCATGTCAGACTCCTCCTAGATTGGCCTACCCTGATGGCTCAGTCAATAAAGAACCTGCCTGTAGTGCAGGAGACCTGGGTTCGATCCCTGGGTTAGGAAGATCCCCTGGAGAAGGAGATGGCAACCCACTCCAGTATTCTTGCCTGGAGAATCTCATGGACAGAGGAGCCTGGTTGGCTACAAACCGTGGGGTTGTAGGAGTCGGACACTGACAGGGAATAAACCACCACCACCCACTTAGATTATCTTCCTAGGTCTCAAATCAACTGTATGAGATGGATCTTCTTTTTAACAAAGGAAGGAAAAAGAGGCTTCTAAAAGGTTAGAAAAATAACATGCTCGAGATCTCAATGTTCTTATAGGTGTTAATGAGATTTTAATTTAAACCTCTGAATGCATTCTTTGCTGAACTGCCTCCTAATTAAATATGCCTCCATAATTAATAAATCAAGCAAAACATGTCCATTGCCTTGTATTATCAGAACTATTGAATTATATTACTCTTTAGTGAGTAATTATTCTTAACATTTTATCTTCATTAAGGAAGTTAAAATGTTCTTTGCACTCCCTTCCCTAATGAACCATGTTTCTCTAAGAGAATACATTACTAGGGTGTATCATTTCTTACCATAAATACCAATTTTAAAATATATCACTTTGTACACCCAGATCACTGTATCTAATATTTTCCTCAGACAGACATTTATAGACTGCATATTTGTGTCCTTACATAATACGTATGTTGAAACCTTTTTCCTCAACATGATGGTATTTGGAGGTGTTTAGGGTCATACATGGCAACTTACTCCAGTGTTCTTGCTTGGAGAATCCCAGGGATGGGGGAGCCTGGTGGGTTGCTGTCTATGGGGTCGCACAGAGTCAGACACGACTGAAGCGACTTAGCAGCAGCAGCAGCAGCAGGGTCATAACAGTGTGGAGCCCTCATGAATGGTATATTGTTGTTGCTCAGTCACGTCTGATTCTTTGCAACCCCATGGACTGCAGCATGCCAGGCCTCCCTGTCCTTCACCATCTCCTGGAGTTTGCTCAAACTCATGTCCATTGTGTCGTAGTGCCCTCGTAAAAGGGCACCCCCAGAGAGGCCCCTCGTCCCCTCTGCCTTGTGAAGTGACAGCTAGAAGGCATTGTCTGTGAACTAGAGAGTGAGCCCTCACTACACATAGAATCTTCTGGTGACTTGATCTTGGACTCCCAGCCTCCAGAACTGTGAGAAATAAATTCTGTTGTTTATAAGTCACCTTTCTATGATATTTTCATTATATAGTGACTGAGAGAAAGACGTTGGAACAATGAGGAAGGTCAGATGCTGAAATAGTAAAAAGGTTTTAACAAAAGGATAGATTTCATGAATGTAATTCAGAAGCCAGTAAGTTGGAGGAAAAATAACTAGGAATACTAGGTAGTAGATTCCTGTACACAGAGTCTTAATTTTTGACTATTGAAAGTTTTCTTAAAAATACCTAAAGGTTTCATACTGGGTCCTGAGAAAGATGACATGATTCTTAAAAATAGAAATTCCGAGGCCCAACCCCAGATCTACTGATTCAGAATCCCCGGGTGGAAGAAGGGGGAGGAAGGAAGAGGTATCCCAGAAGAACATTATATTTAAGCAAATTTGGCAAGACTGAATCCAAGAATGCTTATTATGTGAGTAATACAGGATGCACAAAGATGATAATGTTGGGCAAGCAAGAAAACTTTATGAAATTCTTTACATGAAAGAAAACACTAAATCTATTATATTGTATAGATTGTATTGTTACAATACAAATACTATTGTATTTTTGTTACTTTCCATTGCTTCTCATATAAGATCAGAATTCAGTAACTACTTTAAACGAAAGATTTAAAATTTTAAGCACTCAAAACTTCCATCATCAAATTTTGTTATTGTTGTTGCTCATTTATTGATTCTAAGGGTATATTTCTTTTTTTTACTTATAATGTATGTATGCATGTCTGCAAACGTGTGCACACACACCCTTACACATGTGCACACACATTCACACAGTTCCATGGCAGCAAAGAAGCCTTCACATTCCAGATATGTCTTAGTGAAGCATGATGGTTAAGAATTCTCAATATTTTCACGTTACTTGGAACACCAGTAGGTAGGTTACCCTGGCTCCATTCCCAGAATTGAACAGTAGGGGCCTTGTGAAATGCTAAATGATGTGTATAACAGTATTCAGGCGCTCCGAGAGCCAATCCGTCAAAACATTTGCTGCTTTGAAAATGTGTTCTTCAAAAAAATGGGCATATGGAACTTATTACGCTGCTTGGTGGAGTTCAAGCAGCAGAGTCCAAAATAAGCATAAAACCCTTTTGAGGACACAATTCTACCTTAAGGTAACAGAGGCTCTAAAACTGTCCTTTCCTGACCTAAAGAGGTATAGAACTCTCACAGGAAGTAGCAGAGTTCCAAATATTTTCCTGGGATTCAAGTGTTAGAACAGCACAAAAATTGGTAGAAGTTTTGAAAAGATCAAAAAAGTAATATTTAAATAAGAGCTTGAAACATTTGACCTGTTTAAGTAATGATCTCTCAGCTGGTATCTCTTTATCATCCATTTCTTTCATGGTCGTTGGCCCATAATTGTTGTTTAAGAAATATTTGTGAACAAATAAATCTGACATTTTACAGCTACATATTCAAGTACAGATTAGAATGCACAACTACGTACGTGTGGAAATTTGATGGATAAAAGAGAAATTAAATCCTTTAATCTCCACAGAAATAAAAGAAACATTTTAACAAAGAAGAAAATAATCAAAAGAAGGTCCATGATTAGCTTATTCTCATTTTTTTTCCTTCCCTGCTGATTTCTGTGACACCTGGATTTAAGAGGATAGACTTTAAACTTTTTTTCCATGTCCTTATATAATTGAAATAGTGAAATATCAAAGGAAGCTAATTGATAGAATTTATGACGGATTAACTTACTTTGAACCTGCATAACGTAATGCGTGCTGCATGAGGTGTTAAAAGAAAACCTGTGTGGCTTTTTCGTTAGCAGAAAAGACAAAAAATGTTATATCAGTCATTGCAGACAGCAAGAACAGAATATAGGTTTTGAAGCTGAAAAGCCTCAAACTCCTTGCTGTGTTTTATTATGCATAACTGAGATTCTTCCCAGTTACAAAAGTGTAAACTCCTCCTGATTGCATCAATATGTACTTGCAACAGGGAGGCCTGGAGACCACTCATTGTGAAGGAACTCTGCAGCTACACTTTGATTTGCTTTGAAGGAATAAAAGTAAATCGAGAAAGTGTGCTCTTCTGTGAAAGCCATGCAGGCATCTCATTTCTACCTTCTTGTGAATCATAAGGTGAATTCATTTGCCTTGAAAACCTCCTTCATCTGAAATTTTCTTGACAGTCAGAGATAGTCCCTTCTCAGCATGTTTGAGCACCCAAAGAGCCTTGCCTGGACTGCTCTTTGATGGTTTAAATTCTCCCAATGCAATGCTCACTTCTGTCCATTACCTTATTTTTCACCATTTCAGGATTCGTCTTTTATATTTTATGACTGCTTCCTTTTTGGGATTTTTTTTTCCAAGAAAAATGACAAGAATGATCCACATAAGTCCATAAGAGAGGTTGTAAAATAAACATTATACCATGAGTGTGGGGTAAAAAAAAAATAACTAGAAATGGCTGTTCTCACTTTCTGGCACTTACACACATGGCCATCTGTTTGAGGGCTGTTTTACTTGGCTCTTTCCCAACATTTATGTAACTGGCCGATTGAAAGGAAATGACATCACCAAGTTTCCTGAAGACTATCACTGGAGCCACAAAAAAGTTAGGAAACAAATTGCTTAGTATAGAGAAAGATGTTTTTCAAATGTCTCTTTTCTCTTCCATTTCTTTCTTTCTTTCTTCCTAGCATTTCTAACAATATTTTTCCCTACTTCTGCACCTTCTGTGTTAATATTTTCAATGTCTGCTTTAAGGCTTCTCTTCTTTGAATTATGAGGCATTAAGAGGGGAAAAAATGCTCTTCTTTGGGTTCACATGATATGATCATAACATGTTGAAAAGTAAGGAGCTCTCAGACCCACCTAAAATCCAGTAATAGATTTGACTTCTTTCTCTCAAATGACAGCAGATTTTTGAACCTGTAGGTCTAGGCTTTGAAAAGATCTGAAGTAGTTCTCACAAGACCTAAATTTTTTAGCTACCAACTTTCTCTTACAGCTTGACACATAGAGCATGATGGGATGAAGAGGAAAATTTGGAAAGTATATCATATTTGTTGGCAACACCAAGATATCAGAGGTAGGAATGATAGAGGTTTTTATATTAACAGCATAGTTTATAGGTCCTCTTATCCCAGTATCCAGTAATTTGCACCACTGGACCAAGGAGGCCTTTCATCTGATTCCAAAATGAAGCCATCTCTAGGAGAAGTCTAGCAGCTATTTTTAAGACTCACAGTTGGATGGAAAACGTATTAAGTATTAGAGGAAATTAAGTATATCTGCTTAATATTTTCTCAGGAGTTCAGAGCAGAAGATTATCTAAACAGGGGCCTCTTTAAGCCCCTATGTTAAAAACTTTGGAATTTTAAATGCCGTATATCATTCCAGTGGCCTTCCATTTGTGGTCTCTTATAATATTGGACTGTTGGAGCTGCGTCGTCCTGAATCAGCATGCTTCCAGCTGGGATGGAAGCATTAGTTTGAAAGTGTGCCTTTTTGATGTTACCTGGATTGGTTTGAAACTCACCTCCCCACCTCCCTGTCCTCCCATCTCTTTTCCATCCATCATCATTATGGGTAGTGGATTCTGCTACTGCCCCACCCCGACTGCCTTTGCCAGCTGATGCATCCATCCTTCAGGTATTTGGGGTTCTTTCTGGAGAATTGTCAGTAGTTGATGGGAGCTACCTGCTGGGGCTGTGACAGTGTCACCCTTCCCCTCACCCTCCTATTTGGCTAATGACTGACAGGTTTAGATATATAAAATTCTTGAGGGGCTTCTCTGGTGGCTCAGTGGCAAAGAATCTGTCTGCCAATACAGGAAGCATGGGTTCAGTCCCTGGTCTGGGAAGATCCCACATGCTGTGGAACAAGTACTGAGTTGCTCTAGAGCCTGGGAGCTGCAACTACTGAGCCCATGTGCTACAACTACATGCCCTAGGGCCCATGCTCCGTGACAAGAGAAGCTTTTTCCTAATAAGGTTTGGAAAGATTTTCCTTTCCTGTAACAAGTCACATATATCTGAAGCCCTGTCATAGACTCAGTTTTTTAGGGCCTCCTACCCAAGGCATGGACTTCCCAGTGCACAAGTGGTACAGAACCCACCTGCCAATGCAGGAGACTTAAGAGACGTGGGTTTGATCCCTAGGTTTGGAAGATCCCCTGGGGAAGGAAATGGTAACCCACTCCAATATTCTTGCCCCAAGAATTCCCATGGACAGAGGAACCTGGAGGGCTACGATCCACGGGGACACAAAGAGTCAGATACAACTAAAGTGACTTAGTATAGCACAGCACCCAAGGCACGCCGATTATCAACAATGATATCCAAATGATGAGACAATTCCAAGAGCAATTCTATTGAAGTCAAAAGCATGAGAAAAGTTCCTATCAAAGTTTATACAGCAAGACAAATGGAGCAATTGGGAGGTTATCAGTCAGCAGCAGCATCTAAAGAAAACAAAATTTAAGGTAAGACTGTAAGGAAAAAGAAATCATCAGTAATAGGTTACTTGAAAGATTTTAAAAAATCTGGTGGAGACTACAGAGACAGATAAAAAATGTTGGATTAAAAAAATGCTAACACATATGAATGAAAAAACTTTGGAAACATAGAGAAGTAGAAAAATAATATCAGAATCACCTGGAATCCTACTATCCAGATATAATCATTTTAGATATATTTCATTACAGTTTCTTTCTATCATTTATCTATGTTTGTATTTTATTCATATGTATTGATTTACATACATTTATGCATTGGGAATTGC
This sequence comes from Redunca redunca, assembly GCA_006410935.1. NCBI lineage: Eukaryota > Metazoa > Chordata > Mammalia > Artiodactyla > Bovidae > Redunca > Redunca redunca. The sequence goes on from SJYQ01001242.1 coordinate 2,633,513, forward strand.
TACGTATACAATCTAATATCCTGTATTTTCTTCTTGAACATTACTACTAACTTTTCATGTCATGTAGTACTCTGGAAATCCTGTTTTCAATGCCTACAGAACATAAATTCTATAGATTGACTATAATATGTACTTACTGTCAGAATTTGGGTTTGCTAGCAATTTCTTGTTGTTTATAACACTGCTATAAGGAATAATAGGCTTGTACATAAATCTTGATGTTCATTTTAGATTTTCATTTATAGATTATACTAATAGTATACTATATTATACTAATAGTAAAACTACCAGGTCAGTTCAGTTCAGTTCAGTTCAGTCGCTCATTCGTGTCCGACTCTTTGCGACCCCATGAATTGCTGCACGCCAGGCCTCCCCGTCCATCACCAACTCCCGGAGTTCACCCAGACTCATGTCCGTCGAGTCAGTGATGCCATCCAGACATCTCATCCTCTTTCATCCCCTTCTCCTCCTGCCCCCAATCCCTCCCAGCATCAGAGCCTTTTCCAATGAGTCAACTCTTCGCATGAGGTGGCCAAGGTACTGGAGTTTCAGCTTTAGCATCATTCCTTCTCCTTCAGAATGGACTGGTTGGATCTCCCTGCAGTCCAAGAGACTCTCAAGAGTCTTCTCCAACATCACAGTTCAAAAGCATCAATTCTTCGGCACTCAGCCTTCTTCACAGTCCAACTCTCACATCCATACATGACTACTGGGAAAACCATACCCTTGACTAGACGGACCTTAGTCGGCAGAGTAATGTCTCTGCTTTTGAATATACTATCTAGGTTGGTCATAACTTTTCTTCCAAGGAGTAAGCGTCTTTTAATTTCATGGCTGCAATCACCATCTGCAGTGATTTTGGAGCCCCCCCAAAAAAGTCTGACACTGTTTCCACTGTTTCCCTATCTATTTCCCATGGAGTGATAGGACCGGATGCCATGATCTTCGTTTTCTGAATGTTGAGCTTTAAGCCAACTTTTTCACTCTCCTCTTTCAAGTGCACACAAATTTTAAATAAATTGTCAACTTATGTTCTGATTTTTGGCCAACATATTCGCAGTTATTTTCCAAAAAGGATGTGCCAGTGTGCAATTACTCTAATAAAAATTCCGTTGTGTAGTGCTATTGCCAAATTCCATATGCAAATTAAATAGAAGCAAATTTAGTGAATTTTATAGTAAACAATATAATCATTTTTTTCTTTGTGTATGTCTGTTGTTTGGACCTTGTTTCCTCTTGCGTAAAGATGAAAACTTTTTCTGTTGTTTTTAATTTTAAAATAAACGTGTTCCCAGGAAGCAACCTAAGTATCCATAGGTGAATGAATGGATAAAGAAGATGTGGTGTATACATATACAGTGGAATAGTACTCAGACATAAAAAGAGAATGGAAATAATACCATTTGCAGCAACATGGATAGGCCTAGAGATTATCATACTAAGTATGCGAGACAGAAAAAGACAAGCATCATATGATATTGTTTATATGTGGAATCTAAAAAAAAAGTGATACAAATGAACTTATTTGCAAAACAGAAATAAACTCATAGACATAGAAAAGAGATTTATGGTTACCAAAGGGAAAAAGTGGGGGAGGGATAAATGAGGAGTTTGGGATTAAAACATACACACTATGACATATAAAAGAGATAACCATAACTACAAGGACCTACTGTATAGCACAGGAAACTATACTGAATACTGAATATCTCATAATAACCTATAATGGAAAAGAATATAAAGAAATATATATACACATTATGTGTGTGTGCATATATATATACATATATATATGTAACTGTTTCCCTTTGTTGTACATCTGAAACTAACACAACATTGTAAATCAACTATATTTCAATAAAATTTTAAAACATATGTTAATAAAAGATAAAAAGCATGTTCTTGATTTTTTCCTTTTAATATGCCTTATTAAGGTCTAGAAAAAAGACTCCAATGAAACCCTAGGTTTCAAAAACATGAAAACAAACTGTTGATGAGGGAGGAGGGAAGAAAAAGGTGGTCGATTGGGTCACTGATTTGGGAGACATGAGCCCAGCACACATGAATTTTTTTACTCCACTAGAGGAAATTGACTCTTTGCTCCACTTGAATTGTCTTGATACACTGACCTTACACTGACATTACATACACATCTACGGTATGTCTGGTCTTGTGGACATTTCATCCCCAAATGAACATCACTTGTACCTAAGTAACTGAAGAATTGTGAACAAAATCACAGAACTTGATAACAGTAAAAGCATAAAAGTCAGTCTGGTATAAGCAAATTTAAAATAATGTGCAAATATCACATGGATGAAGAATCAAGCCAACAGCTGGATGGTGGCTCTTGGGACTGAAAGAGGAACCATGGAAGGAGGGGCGGGTACTAACAACTCTGCAGTGCTGGACAAGCAGGGAAAGAGACTGAACCATCTTCCGGTTCTCGTCTACCTCCCCAAATGTCTCTTGTGGAATTGGGTCTGGTATGCTTCTGATTTTATAATGCACCAAGTGACACTCTAGGTAAAGATGCAATGTTGTAATGGTTAATTCACCCATTAATAAGTGTGCTATTATATAGCCACAGTTTCCTTTACATATTTGATTTACAATAGTAAGCAAATAGTATTTGATTTACTGTACATGCATGTTTTTGTTGCATGTATACATATGGATTTGTGGGCATGTGATTTCAATAACAAATGCATTTTTCCACTTTTAACAAATTATAGATTTTGCCAACATGGAGTCTAAAGAAAGAACAAAGGAATGAACACATAAGAGAAACAAATAGTGGAGGAGATGTCTAGAATGATTGGGCAGGAGTAGAAAGGCAGAGGAAGGGGTCAGGACGTGGGCCTGGCAGACTCTGCCAAAGAGAACGTTTTGATAAGAAACAGATCCAAGCTCTCTATACCCGATAAGTCACTTTCCATTTGAAGTTACTTTGACATCCAAGTTCCTCAGTGGTTGAGGTACTTCAACCAGTGCCCTGATTCTGGTTTATTTTCTTTCTCTCTCTTTTTGTTTCTTTTAAATATGCTGCTGTTTACTTTTAAGAAAATTGTATCTTGTCTTAATACTTTGATATGTATAAATGTCATAAAATGTACATTTTACCATATCACTTTAATGAAATACCTTTTTATTAAAATTTTTATCGATTTACTATTTATTTTAGACTGTGCTGGGTCTTAGCTGCTGTGTGGGCTTTTCTGTAGTTGTGGTGAGTGGGGGCTACTCTCGATTTGTGGTGCATGGACTTCTCATTGCAGTGGCTTCTCTTGTGGAGCAGGGGCTCCAGAGTGCACAGGCTTCAGAGGTTGCAGCACATGGGCTCAGTAGTTTCCACTCATGGGCTCTAGAGTACACGCTCAATAGCTTGGCACACAGGCTCAGTTGCTCTGAGGCACGTGGGATCTTCCCAGACCAGGGATGGAACCCATGTGACCTGCATTGGCAGGCAGAGTCTTTAACACTGAACCACCAGGGAAGCCCCTATTGGAATACTTTTTACAAACAAAATACAATTTGAGGTATTGCAGGCTTTTTCTGTATATCAAAAATAACCTGACTCAAATTTTTTTTTTCTTAAGGTTTAAAAAATGATTCTTTTTTAGACTGTAGAAGATCCTGGGAAACAGAATTTTAGTTTCTCAACCAGGGATTGAACCTATATCCCGTGCATTGGAAGCACTGGATAAGTCTTTACTGGACCACTAGAGAAGTCCTTGACTACATTTTAGTTTTAAAAATCTGTTAAATCCAGTCAAGTGATATTGGCTTTAAATTGTTTCACTTAAACAGTCTGCTCTGGTATCAGGCAGAGCTCTGTTAACGACTGTCCTTTGTTCTTGCCCTTTCTTGTCTACCTAAGAGTTAAAATATGAACCCCATGAAGTATTTAATTCTCTGGATAGTTACTCCTATGCCACACTGAACCATGTAAAGTTTCACATCCTTTAACTCATAATATAGAAATTTGATATGCCTTAAATCTGAATTTGGGACTGCTAATATCTAATGGCCACCTCATGCAAAGAGTTGACTCATTGGAAAAGACTCTGATGCTGGGAGGGATTGGGGGCAGGAGGAGAAGGGGACGACCGAGGATGAGATGGCTGGATGGCATCACGGACTCGACGGACATGAGTCTGAGTGAGTTCTGGGAGTTGGTGATGGACAGGGAGGCCTGGCGTGCTGCGATTCACGGGGTCGCAGAGTCGGACACTGAGCGACTGAACTGAACTAAATATCTAACAAGTGTGCACCATCCTTTATCAATTCCCTAAATTTTATTTTCTACGGATGGGATTTTTTTTTTAAATGTCATGGGATAGATTTAGGGGGGCTTCCCTGGTGGCTCAGTGATAAAAACTCCACCTGCCATATAGGAGCTGCGGGAGACATTTGAACCCTGGGTCAGGAAGATCCCCTGGAGGAGGAAATGGTAACTCAGTAGTTTTGCCTGGAGAATCCCATGCACAGAGGGGCCTGGTGGCCTACAGTCCATGAAGTCGCAAAGAGTTGAGAATGACTGAGCACACACTTACACACACATATGCAAAAAGCAGTACATGTGGAATGACCGTTTGGGAACACTGGGGTTGCGAAGAATCAGACATTAGTGTTGTAAAGTTTCGGACATGACTGAAGCGACTTAGCAACATACCTTTAGGTGGTAATTCATGAGGCTATTGCTGACTTGTACATGAACTTTAAAGCCAATGGGTCACTGGATTCTTTAGTGCAAGGAGTGATTACAGATGATATCTGAGACAGGCACTATGATTCCAAAAGTGCCCAATTTTCCACCTTTTCCTCTCAAGATGTAGTGATGGATAAAACCACTTTAAATAACTGATGAAACAAAATCACATCTATGGGTATTTTAAACATTTTTGTGTAAAGGTTTCAATGAGACAAAACCAAAACCTGGTTCTTTGAGAATATAACATAAAATAGACAAACTATTAGCCAGACTCATCAAGAAAAAAGGGAGAAGAATCAAATCAGTAAAATTAGAAATGAAAATGGAGAAATCATAATAGACAACACAGAAATACAAAGGATCATAAGAGACTACTATCAGCAACTATATGCCAATAAAATGGACAACTTGGAAGAAATGGATGAATCCTTAGAAAAGTATAACTTTCCAAAACTGAATCAGGAAGAAATAGAAAACACACACGTCACAAGCACAGACATTGAAATTATAATCAAAAGTCTTCCAACAAACAAAAGCCCAGGACCAGATGGCTTCACAGGTGAATTCTACCAAAAATTTAGAGATAGCTAACACCTATCATACTCAAACTCTTCCAGAAAGTTGCAGAGGAAGGTAAACTCCCAAACTCATTCTAAGAGGCCACCATCACCCTAATACCAAAACCAGACCAAGATGCCACAAAAAAAGATAACCACTATCTATGATGACCATAGATGCAAAAATCCTCAACAAAATTCTGGCAAACAGAATCCAACAACATATTAAAAAGATCATACATCATGACCAAGTGGGCTTTATCCCAGGGATGCAAGGTTTCTTCAATATTTGCAAATCAATCAATGTGATATATCACATTAACAAATTGAAAGATAAAAACCACATGATTATCACAATAGATGGAGAGAAAGCCTTTGACAAAATTCAACACCCATTTATGATTAAAAACTTTCCAGAAAGCAGGCATAGAAGGAACATACCTCAATATAATAAAATCCATATATGATAAACCCACAGCAAACATTATCCTCAATAGTGAAAAACTGAAAGCATTTCCCCTAAAGTCAGGAACAAGACAAGGGTGCCCACTCTCACCACTACTATTCAACATAGTTTTGGAAATTTTAGCCACAACAATCAGAGAAAAAAGGAAATAAAAGGAATCAGATTGGAAAAGAAGTAAAACTCTCACTTTTTCCAGATGGCATGATCCTCTCTACATGGAAAACCCTAAAGACACAACCAGAAAATTACTAGAGCTAATCAGTGAATATAGTAAAGTTGAGGATATAAAATTAATACACAGAAAACCCTTGCATTCCTATACACTAGCAATGAAAAAACAGAAAAAGAAATTAAGGAAACAATCCCATTCACCATTGCAATGAAAAGAATAAAATATTTAGGAGTAAATTTACCTAAAGAAACAAGATCTATATATAGAAAACTATAAAACACTGATGAAAGAAATCAAAGATGACACAAATAGAAGGAGAAATATACCATGTTCACAGATCAGAAGAATCGATATATTGAAAATGAGTATACCACCCAAAGCAATCTATAGATTCAATGCAATCCCTATCAAACTACCAGTGGTATTTTTCACAGAACTAAAACAAATAATTTTACAGTTTGTATGGAAACACAAAAAACTGCGAATAGCCAAAGCAATCTTGAGAAGAATGGAACTAGAGGAATCAACCTGCCTGGCTTCAGACTATACTACAAAGCTACAGTCAAGACAGTATGGTACTGGCACAAGGACAGAAATATAGATCAAAGGAACAAAATAGAATGCTCAGAGATAAATCCACGGACCTATGGACACCTTATCTTTGACAAAGGAGGCAAAAATGTACAATGGAGAAAAGATAATCTCTTTAACAAGTGGCTGGGAAAACTGGTCAACCACCTGTAAAAGAATGAAACTAGAACACTTTCTAACACCATTTACAAAAATAAACTAAAAATGGATTAAAGATCTAAATGTAAGACCAGAAACTATGAAACTCCTAGTGGAAAATATAGGCAGAACACCCTCTGACATAAACCACAGCAAGATCCTCTATGACCCACCACCCAGAGTAATGGGAAAGAAACCAAAAATAAACAAAGAGGACCTAATTAAACTTAAAAGCTTTTGCACAATGAAGGAAACCATAAGCAAGGTAAAAAGACAGCCTTCAGAATGGCAGAAAATAATAGCAAATGAAGCAACTAACAAAGAATTAATCTCAAAAATATACAAGCAGCTCTTGCAGCTCGATACCAGAAAAACAAAAAATGGGCCAAAGAACTAAACAGACATTTGTCTGAAAAAGACATAGAAATGGCTAACTAACACATGAAAAGATACTCAACATCACTCATTATCAGAGAAATGCAAATCAAAACCACAGTGAGGAACCAACTCACGCCAGTCAGAATGGCTGCTATTGAAAAGTCTACAAACAATAAATGCTGGAGAGGGTGGGGAGAAAAGGGAAACCTCTTACACTATTGGTGGGAATGCAAACTAGTACAGCCATTATGGAGAACAGTGTGGAGATTCCTTGAAAAACTGGAAATAAAACTTCCATATGACCCAGCAATCCCACTGCTGGGCATACACACCAAGAAAACCAGAATTAGAAGAGACATGTGTGCCCCAGTGTTCACTGGAGCACTGTTTACAATAGCCAGGACATGGAAGCAGCCTAGATGTCTATCATCAGACAAATGGATAAGAAAGCTGTGGTACATACACACAAAGGAATATTACTCAGCTATTAAAAAGAACACATTTGAGTCAGTTATAATGAGGTGGGTGAAACTGGAGCCTATTAGACAGAACGAAGTAAGTCAGAAAGAAAAACATCAATACAGTATATTAACACATATACATGGAATTTAGAAAGATCACAATGACGACCCTATATGTGAGACAGCAAAAGAGACACAGATATAAAGAACAGATTTTTGGAGTCTGTGGGAGAAGGAGAGGGTGGGTTGATTTTAGAGACTAGCACTGAAACATGTATATTACCATATGTGAAATAGATGACCAGTCCAAGTTCAATGCATGAAACAGGACACTCAAAGCCAGTGCACTGGAACAACCCAGAGGGATGGGATGGGGAGGGAGGTGGGAGGGGGGTTCAGGACAGGGGGATACATGTACACTCATGGCTGATTCACATCAATGTATGGCAAAAACCACCACAATATTGTAAATTAATTAGCCCGCAATTGAAATGAGTTAATTAATTAACACAAACAAAGATTTTAATGAGTTGCCTAGCTGATAGTTCAACTGAGATAATTTTTTATTATGTGGCATGGATGATTTAAAAATGATAAATGATCTTTATGTTTAAAAAGGATACAAATTAACTTATTTGTGAAACAGACTCACAAGCATAGAAAACAAACTTATGGTTACAGAAGGGGAAGGGGGTGGAATCAGGGTTAACAGATATACAGTACCATATATAAAATAGATAAACAACAAGGACCTACCGTAAAGCACAGGAAACTATGTTCACTATCTTGAACTATACTGGAAAAGAATCTGAAAAAGAATATGTATATATACACACACAAATATGTATAATTGAATCACTTTACTGTACATCTGAAATAACAGCATTGTATATTTACTATACTTCAATAAAAATAAATATACTAAGCCATTCTACATCGAAGCTATTTTTAGCCAAGTCGAGGACTCCATAGAAGCACTTGGAATTTGTGATTCCCCAAACTGGGCTTGTGTAATCCGTTCCATTCATATGCAGCTTCTCCATCCCACCCAACTTCCTGCTTTTTCCTCCAAAATTACTGGCTAATTTTAATACCCTCATGTTGGCTCCATTTTGACTGTAATGGGATATTTACCTTGGCAAGTGTGTTTGCTTATGTAAAATGAGTAGTGTTTACTTTGTGATAACAATAGCCTTCAGAATATTGCTTTTTTAGTATAGAATCACATATAGAAAAAATAAATAAGTAAATAAAATAGAAACCTATGTTTGATAAACCATAAAAGACATACCCTACTTTAAATAGGCATGATTATATGTAGGTCTGTATGTAATTACAGATCTATATAAATATATATATATATATACAGTTTTGACACATCCCAATTTTGCTATATGATAGTACTACATGTATGTGCTTGATTAAGAAACCCCATTTTAGCTGTGTGTAACTTTTCCCCCTTCTAATCATATAATTCTATTTCAAATATGAAGTAAAATAGCTTAAAAAATTAATTATAGAAGCCAAACCTCTCTGAGTCATGCAGTGACCTTCCTCCATCCTACCCCCACCACCACCTCCCACTGTTATTTTTGTACATTTGGCATAATCGTTTCTCTTTAATGAGACAGAAATTTCCTTTCCAAGAAATGAGTGCAAGCTCCAGACTGAAATGATGAAAGTGCTGATGGTGGTATCTAGTCTAATCAGGTTTATTTTTCCAGGTATGTGTTATATATATATATATGTGCAGCTATTTTGCTCTCACCTAAAGTGTCAATTCTTTTAGCAGAATTGTCTACTAGCTCTAAAATAACAAGAATGACAACTAAGAAAAAAATATATATGAAATTACACTGCTGATAATTTTTATGCTTTCCCCCCTCTTTTGGTGATAGAAGGATCTTCGTCTTGCAAAGGCAAAACTAGCAAGAACTTTATACTTTTGGCTTAAACATTAAACAGAAATATGTTTGTTTAAATCTTTGAGTAGACAAGATGGGTTTAGTTTCAGCCTCAGGAAAGATGGAATGGATTTAGGTGTGAAGTGGGTAAAAAGCGTGTTTTTTTTCTTTTTATGGCAGGTGTGATCTAAAAGAAGTAAGAGGATTTATCTCCAAGTCTAAAGAATTAAAGGAGGATGAAAACGGGCTTACAATATCTGATATGGACTCCCTATTGTTTGTGTCACAGTTTACATCATTTGTTCACAGTTGGTCACAAGACCTCAGTCTCTATTCCGTGCTAAGAATGTAGTTTTTCAAAAACAGGAAGCAACACTTGAAGCAACTGCAGATTTACAGTGACGACCAGGCTGATCCCTGGTCTTTGTCGCCGCTTTCCTGTTGAGGTCTGGAGGAAGTGGCAGAGAAAGAAAAGAGAGGGTGGGGGAGGTGACTCGATTACAATGAGATTACAGTGATTTGTTAGACTGACCCTGGACTCATCTTAGTGCAAGAGTGATGAAAACACTTTAAAGAGTTTCCAGCAGCTCAGTAGAAAGTATGTGACATCTCACCTACATCAACAAGCAAGAGTTAAAGGTTAAATCACACACACTCAAGTGCTGGGAAAAGGATGTGTTTATGTCATCAACTTTCTTTGTTCTAGGATGGCCTATGTCATCAAGGGGACAGACACATTCCCTGGTTGGAGCCACCAGGACAATGGAGATGGATCCACAATTTGTACACGATAAATCCCCTTCTAAGCATTTGTAGTTTGCTGCTAGTTACATGAGCTTCTTTATGGTGCTCTACATGTATTTGAATCACTATGTGTTTAGAATGATGTGGTTTTGACCTTTTTGCTTTCTTCATTCAGATTCTTGGGGTCCCAAGCATGAAGCTAAGTTTAAAAGGAGGAAAACATGGGAAGGGAAAGGTTTTCTCTTTTTACATGTTTCCAGTGTTGACTCCAAATTCAGTGAGCCCCCGCCCTAAGGTAACTGGTGCTCACACACTAGAGGAGCTTTTTTGGAAAAGCATTTATTTAGTGTTCTTCACAAAGCTCTGAAAGGTTGAACAGGAGATTTCTCAACCAGGTTAACAAAGATTGAAATTGACATTGTGAAAAAAAGAGAATATACCTAAAAGAGTAATACAAAACTATTGTCAAGGAGACCAACAGGTGTGCCTTGGAAGGGAAAAAAGAGTACAGAAAAATGCATCATATTGTAGGCAGGCCAAGTCCCTTCTGAAGATCAGTTGAGAGCAATAGAATATCTATTTGCACTAAAGCTTATGCCCGTGTTCAGTAGGATCAGAGACTCCTTGATGACTGTCCACAGAAGTCCTAAAGGTCCTTGTAATATTAGGGGACAGAAAGGTCCTTGTAATATTAGGGGACAGCAAGCGGGCCAACTGTATTTTGACAGTTAAATAAAAGACAATACAAAAAAGGTAAGAATAGGTATAATCAAAAGCACCTTAACAAATAAATGTTTTTTAAAAACAAGATTCTGGACCCTGGATGGTGCATGGTAGGCAAGGCTTTGTACCTTCACATTTTCTGTTACCTGTAGATTTTGTATAACCATCAGTCACTAGATTCTTTCATATATGAATACTGTCATTTAAGCTACAACAATACTTACTTATTATTCTTATTTTTGGCCTAGAAAACATGCTTTTGAACTGTGGTGTTGGAGAAGACTCTTGAGAGTCCCTTCAACTGCAAAGAGATCCAACCAGTCCATTCTGAAGGAGATCAGCCCTGGGATTTCTTTGGAGGGAATGATGCTAAAGCTGAAACTCCAGTACTTTGGCCACCTCATGCGAAGAGTTGACTCATTGGAAAAGACTCTGATGCTGGGAGGGATTGGGGGCAGGAGGAGAAGGGGACGACAGAGGATGAGATGGCTGGATGGCATCACTGACTCGATAGATGTGAGTCTGAGTGAACTCCTGGAGTTGGTGATGGACAGGGAGGCCTGGCATGCTGCGATTCATGGGGTCGCAAAGAGTCGGACACGACTGAGTGACTGAGCTGAACTGATGGACTTGTTTTCTTTCTGATCTCTGTGGTAAGGAATATGTCTAATTTGAGATGGATACACTAAACCCTCACCATCTGATATCACAGAATACTGGCAACATTGAAAGAGCATCCTTCACCAATAATCTGATCAGTTTTCATGTAGCATTACAATGACTACATCTGGCTTGAGTAAGTCATTTCTGCAACATGCTTGACATGGAAGCTGAGACTTCACTAGATTTTTAAGGTTGTGTGACTGTATTTTCTTCTGTCATGTTGCTACTATATGCTGCAAATAATGTCAGAATTTAGGCTGAGACTTGCTCTCATCACAGTATACCAACATGGCCTGGTGTGGCTCCTCATTTACTCTGACCATCAGAGGCTATATAGATCCTACCAAGAAAACTTGACAGTTTAAAGCAGCCAACTTGGCTTATGTCAGTTTGCCTCCATTTTTCAGAATTGGTCTTAGCATTAAGCATTGCAGTGTTTTCCATGGGTAACTTGTTTGTTTTTACTTTCCAACATTATGAACTTTGTATCTGTTTTCTTTCCTCTTTGTGTTGGCTGTTTGACAGTTAGTCTGTTGATCGCCTATAGCAAGTATATAAAATTTCATGGAATAACTTTCAGACTTCTATTTCATTTTTAGAAGGCAACACAGTGAGTGATTAAGAGCATGAGTTCTAGAGACAGACCTCTTGGGTTCAGATCTACTAAGTCAGTAGCTCAGTGCCAGGACATGTTAACCTTTCAGTTTTCTTATCAGTCTTCGTAGGGGCATCCATGATGGAATGAGATGGCACATGCGGAGCACTTAGAGCAGGATCAGAGCCTTGGTAAGAATGAAGAAGCTTTAGATATGCTCTTCAGATCCATTGTATTTTTCTAGTTTATTTTGGCCTTGCCCCCATTTTCTTCTTTTGTTTGTTGAAATCTTGCTATGATATGGGGTTGACTTCCCTAGTGGCTCAGATGGTAAAGAATCTGCCTGCAACATGGGAGACTCAAATTCAATCCCTGGGTCAGGAAGATCCCCTGGAGGAGGAACTCGCTATCCACTCCAGTACTCTTGCCTGGAGAATCCCACTGAAAGAGGAGTCTGGCTGCCTACAGTCCATGGGGTCACAAAGAGTCAGACATGACTGAGCAACTAACACTTTCATCTTACTATGCTATAGAATACATGTGTTATAAAAATGCCTTAATTTCTTCTTGTGTTCAGACAGAAATGTTGAGGGTGTATTTGGAAAGAATGGAATTAGAAGTATGGAAGTCAATTAGAAGAATATAAAAATAATCCATCTGATAGAAGATAACTAAAATAGCAGCAGTAGAGGAAGGGAGGTATTTGAGTTATTTATGAGATTGAATTGATAAGACCCAATGACCCACTTTATGTGAAAGGTGAAAGTGAAAGTGAAGTCACTCAGTTGTGTCCAACTCTTTGCAACCCCATAGACTGCAGCCTACCAGGCTCCTCTGTCCATGGGATTTTCCAGGCAATAGTACTGGAGTGGATTGCCATTTCCTTCTCCAGGGGATCTTCCCAACCCAGGGATTGAACCTGGGTCTCCGGCATTGTAGACAGACGCTTTACCATCTGAGCCCCCAGGGAAATAATAGTAAATCTGGGGTGATTATTAACTTGCTAGTTTAGCTGATAGACAAATGAAGATACCATCAGTCAAGATCAGGGATATGGAAAGTGTTAGAGATGGTTGGAGGCAGTGATAAATAATGAGTTAAGTTTTGGCAATGATGAGTTTGAATTAGTTTTGCCAGATAATTAAGTGAAGCCTAGTGAAGCATTGAAAATAAACATCTAGAGCTTAGGAAAGATTATAAAGGTGGACACATTGGTTTAGAATTTAGCAGAATATATGTTTTTGGCAATTATTATAGGTACAATCACCCAGTATTATGTGAAGGCCATGGAACTTTTGGGAAATTAATTTGAAGACAAAAGCTGTGTCTTCTTCATCTTTGTATTTCCATCCAGGATACTAGCCCAGTCTCTGGCACAGGGGAGATGCTCAGAAAACTTTTATTTCATGACCTATCAAATGGAATGAGTGAATAAGTAAGTAGAGAAAAGCCTCAGAGGAGACTAAGAGAGAACAATTAGAAAGATGACAGAGTACTAGCATGGTTTCTCATAAGAACCAGGGTTTTAAGAATGAGGGTACAGGCAGCATTTTGGGGTGTTGGGTGACATAAAATTGAGACAGACAAAAAACAGCAGGTACACTGAATGACAGAACTAGGACAGAGGGCAGGCAGAGAGTAGTTACATTGAATGACAGAACCGGGACTCAAAGAGATCTCAAGAGTGTGGAAATGAGAGCTAAATCTCATTGTTATTTACTAGGGATAAGTGGAAAATCTTAACTTAGGTACATAAAATTAAATATATAAGTAGTAGACATAGATGACCTGATTTAACTGCATTCCTGGAGTGTAATAGCATGCTGAAAATTCAATATAAATTAATACTAGAGCCTGCCTGCCAGGGTGTGTAATTAAGCACTTCCAGTAAAAATATCCAGCATGAAAATATGGGGATAATAATATCATAGTACATATCCCAGGTACAGTTTGGGACAATGCACTTCAAGAGAAAAAACTATAAAACTACAGTATATGTAGGGAACAAGCAGAGTAAGGAAAAGTCTGAAAGTCATGCCATCACTTGAAGATGGTCGAGGGAAGTTGGTGTGTCTTAACTTCATGCTATAAAGGAACTAACTGTACTTTATGTAGTCAGGTCTAGATTAAAGGGCAAAACCGTAGACGTGATGGACAGAGACTCCAACTCACTTTGAGAAAGAATTTTCTATAATTAGGCCTATCTCTCAATGGAATAACTATTAATGGGAAATAGTTTCTTTATTTCTTTACTTACTTACTTACTGAACTAATACTTTGAGGACATCTACCAAAGTTTCTAAGATACATATCCCTTGGCAATCAGGATACAATAGTAAACAAGTGACAGATAACTATTACCCTACTGGAGTTTACATTTTAGATTCATTTATTTATTGAGCGTTTATTGGGTTCATGCCCTATGCTAGACTTGTCCTATGCCTCCAGGATACAAGGAAAAATGTCTTTGCTATCATGGCCTTAACCATATGCAGGGGAGGAAGACATTAAGCAAATAAATATATAAATATTCATGAAATCACAGACTAGACTAGAGGATAATTTGTACTATGTAGCCAGATGAATTCTAAACAGAAGAAACTAACCAGGGGAATTCATGTATTTGGTGAAGTCTGAAATGGTCCTTCTAAGAATTGACAGATTGTGGCTAAACATGGAGGAACAGTATATGCAAGGTTGTGGTCAAGGATGGAGAGAAGGCCAGTGAGGACAGTGATACGATAAAATAGGATGCATAAAAGGAAAAGGAATCCTTTGAATTCTGTATGAAGAAGGCATTAGAGAAGGAAAAACTGGATGTGGAAAAAATAAGGACCTCATTTCCTCAATCTTGAAAGGTCATAGTGCTTTGGAAGAGGATGGAGGCAGTGGAGATGGAGAGGAATGTATGAATTCAAAGTATATTTCAGAGCAGGCTTAACAGTGATTGAGGACTTTGTCTAAATTGCACTGATTTTTTGTGAGGAGTTAGGATGAGGAGGATTTCAAGAACAATTTTCAAGATGCTAGCTCCTATAATTGGCTGCAGTCTGACAAAAGGCCCTTGGAGAAGCTCCTTATTTGTGGTGGAGGTAGGGAGATTGATCATGGATATGAGCCCTCTTTGGACAGGTGACACTTTTTCAGATGACTGTAGACATCCTAGTGATATCAATTAGAACTAAGTCAGAGTCAGGGAGTCAATGTCTCTTATGGATAGGTCCATTATATTCCTTGGTGTTCAAGAGCTCTGCCTCCTTTTCACTTTGCTCTTTATATCTGGGATGGAAGGAAAAGATAAAACTCCTTCCCTTCTTTTTGTCAACAGAAAACTGTGTAAAAGATTTTTCATGATCTTTTTGTTGTTGTTGAAGGAATTCAGATAAAAGTCTTGTTATCTGTGTTGATTTCAATCAGGGCTTCAGAAATGGTATTTTTTCAGATTATCTGTGGTCTTGTATCCTTGGCTTTGCAGTCCTCATTCTTTGTTGGTACCTAGGATAACTTCAGATGCCTCTTCCTATAATGAAGATGTTTTCTAAATGTTTAACTGCTTGTCAGCAATCTGAGAGAATTCATAGACATGTAGGTTGCAGATATTTCTCCTAATGAATTATATTGTACAAGAATCTCCTCTGAGAAATTGGGAAGTCACCTAGAAGTTGTTAAACAGCAGTGCTTCTTTGGTAATATTGGTGATGGATAGGAGAGAAAAGACCATTAAATCGGGAAAGATAAGATAAGCATTCCTATGAAAGTACACTTCGGCAGCTGTAATTAAGTGCCAAAAAGTCTTTCAAATAAACACAATAAAAGGAGAGACAAAATAGCCACCAAATAGAACGATCTCCTCCACCCACAATGCCATGCCATTTTTCTTTATAGTCTCTTGATCCGCTACTTCTACACCTAAGCCAATAATTTAGTATACCACCTTATTTTAATGCATCATCTCATATGTGGGTTCTTGAAATAAGGTCTTGCTTTGGTCTCCTCTCCCCTCTGCCCTCCTGCACTGTATCATCAAAGTAAATTTTCAAAAATGTTTCTTTCGTAATACCTATCTAGAGTTCAAAATCTTCCTCTTAGCCTACAGGATATGATGGTATAAACAAACAAACAAAAAAATCCCATCTCTTTAGGCTGATGGTTAAGAAACTCGAAGGATGAAACCAATCCCAGCAATGGTATTTCGTGCCCACCCACCCCCAGCCACCTCCCCACCCCCCACTGCCATTCACTGTCTTGTAAGCACACTGAAATATTTCCATCTCAGTGTTTGTTTATGCTGTTCATGCCTCCAGAATGTCCACCTGCTCCCCGACTTCGCCCTTCTTTCAAGCCTAACATTGAGCTCCACCTTTGGAGACACCCCTAGGCCGTGATGCTCTCCTGCCCCATTCTCAGTAATCCTCTCCAGAGCGGGTCTTCTGAATGCTTGACTGGAGGTCAGTGGGATCACTGAGGTCATCTGTGTTTAGATTCTAGACATTTTCCAGTAAGGAAGAAGATAGG
>SJYQ01001242.1:2651846-2694058 GCA_006410935.1 Redunca redunca
TCCAGTTCCATCCATCTCCTTAGAACTGATTCAAATGTATTCTTTTTAATGGCTGAGTAATACTCCATTGTGTATATGTACCACAGCTTTCTTATCCATTCATCTGCTGATGGACATCTAGGTTGTTTCCATGTTCTGGCTATTATAAACAGTGCTGTACATGTGTCTCTTTCTATTCTGGTTTCCTCAGTGTGTATGCCCAGCAGTGGGATTGCTGGGTCATAAGGCAATTCTATTTGCAATTTTTTAAGGAATCTCCACACTGTTCTCCATAGTGGCTGTACTAGTTTGCATTCCCACCAACAATGTAAAAGGGTCATGTTTTAAGCAAATAGAGGCATTTCCTAGCCACATAATCTCATCAACTCTTTCTCAGGTGAAGTAGTAGTTTCCTTCCTTCTGATGAAAATAAATTCTTGTTTGAAGAACAAGAGATGATTAAAAGACATATGCTTAGGGCTTATGAAAAGACTGAAAGAGGAAACAGGTTCTGGAAGAAACCAGAAAAGTTGTCAGTTTAAGACATGGGAAACTGGTTCCAAAATCTGAGACAGTCCTAATCTTATTGACTGTATTTACTCAGTATTATAATAGGGAAAAAGAACTCAGAGCAGTTGCCCAAATGTGGACTCTATCCTAGGAGAGGGAGGGGAGAATGAGGTGCTTAACACTTAGGTGAATACTTTTCATGTCAGTACTTGGGTTCCTCTCTCTGCTCGAAGTAACTTATCTCTGACTGGGACCAGAAAAGTCAAAATCCTTCTACCACGAAACATTTCCAGGATGCAAATGCAAAATTCATTCATGTGAAAAATGTCACTTATTGTTTTGTAAAGCACAGTTTGAAACTGGATTTCTATTTTTATTTAGTTTTGTCCTTCCTGTCCAGTATTCACTGTATTTAGATTCTGAGGTATACTACTACAGCTTGCAGATTTCAGGTTTCTTTAGCTGAGTAGCCTGGACTCTTGTTTAAAACAATACATTTGAAGGTTTTCATATATCCTGGCATTCCATATTGCTCCTGTCTTAGCTTGCTTTATTTCCAGTAATTGAATAAAATGGAAACAATAACAAAACTGTGTGTGTCCTCAGTTGCTTAGTTGTGTCCAACTCTTTGTGACCCCATGGACTGTAGCCCACCAGGCTTCTCTGCCCATGGAATTTTCCAGGAAAGAATACTGGAGTCGGTTGCCATTTCCTTCTTCAGGGGATATTCCCAACCCAGGGATCCAACCTGAGTCTTCTGTGGCTCCTGCACTGACAGGTGGATTCTTTACCTGGGAAGAATTTTTTACCTGAGCCACCTGGGAAGCTGAATAACAATAGTAATAGTAGTTTACTAAGCACTTAATGTATGCAAGGTACTGTACCAGACATTATGTATAAATTACATCAATTCATCTTCACAATTATATGATGATATAGGTAGTATTGGTCAATATCCATTTTCAGATGAGGAAGGTCAGTTCAGTTCTGTTCACTTGCATCCGACTCTTTGTGATCCCATGGATTGCAGCATGCCAAGTCTCCCTGTCCATCACCAACTCCTTAAACACATGTCCATTGAGTCAGTGATGCTATCCAACCATCTCATCCTCTGTTGTCCCCTTCTCCTTCTGCCTTCAATCTTTCTCAGCATCAGGGTCTTTTCAAATGAGTCAGAACTTTGCATCAAGTGACCAAAATATTGGAGCTTCAGCTTCAGCATCAGTCCTTCCAATGAATGTTCAGGGCTGATTTCCTTTAGAATGGACTGGTTGGATCTCCTTGCAGTCCAAGGGATTCTCAAGAGTCTTCTCCAACACCACAGTTCAAAAGCATCAATTCTTCAGCACTCAGCTTTCTTTATAATCCAACTCTCACATCCATACATGACTACTGCAAAAAACATAGCTTTTACTAGATGGACCTTTGTTGGCAAAGTAGTGTCTCTCTCTGCCTTTAAATATGATGTCTAGGTTGGTCATAGCTTTTCTTCCAAGGAGCAAGCGTCTTTTAATTGCATGGCTGCAGTCACCATCTGCAGTGATTTCGGAGCCCCAAAATATAAAGTCTCTCACTGTTTCCATTGCCTTCCCATTTATTTGCCATTAAATGATGGGACGGGATGCCATGATCTTAGTTTTCTGAATGTTGAGTTTTACTCTCCTCTTTCACTTTTATCAAGAGGCTCTTTAGTTCCTCTTCACTTTCTGCCATAAGGGTGGTGTCATCTGAATATCTGAGGTTATTGATATTTCTCCCGGCAATCTTGATTCCAGCTTGTTCTTCATTCAGCCCAGTGTTTCACATGGTGTACTCTGCATATAAGTTAAATAATAGGGTGACAATATACAGCCTTGATGTACTCTTTTCCTGATTTGGAACCAGTCTGTTGTTCCATGTCTAGTTCTAACTGTTGCTTCCTGAACTGAGACACAAAACAATTAATTAATTTTGCTCAAGGTAGCTCTGATCCACCTGGGGGGGTGCCATTACTAAAGTTGGACTTTATTTCCCATTTTAGTGGCTATCTCATAGTAAAGTTGTAGTGACAGAGAAGATAAGAATATTTTTACATGGTGAAAATGATTGTTTGAGTAGATAGAGGATAGAACTGATTTTCCAAATTTAGTTAGCTTGATATCCATAGTCCCTAACATGCTTGGTGAAGTCAGGAAGTGGGATTATTTGTTGGATACTAAAATTCCATGCCCCAACTTTATCTGGGTTTCTGTGGAGATATAATGCAAATACTTCAGACAGTGTAATTCTTTTACCTTAGTGAGAAGACTGTAGCCAAAAGAGAATCTAGTGGTGAGTTATTATCGAGCCAGTAAGAGAGTTTGTTGTAAGAAGGGAGTTTTGGAGAGAGGACAGTGAAATGTTTTATAGTAAGCTAATGGCTCTTGATGAAAATGAAAGAAGAGAGTGAAAAAGTTGGCTTAAAGCTCAACATTCAGAAAACGAAGATCATGGCATCTGGTCCCATCACTTCATGGCAAATAGATGGAGTAACAGTGGAAACAGTGTCAGACTTTATTTTTGGGGGCTCCAAAATCACTGCAGATGGTGACTGCAGCCATGAAATTAAAAGACGCTTACTCCTTGGAAGGAAAGTTATGACCAACCTAGATAGCATATTCAAAAGCAGAATTTTGAATTACTTTGCCGACTAAGGTCTGTCTAGTCAAGGCTATGGTTTATCCAGTGATCATGTATGGATGTGAGAGTTGGACTGTGAAGAAGGCTGAGTGCCGAAGAATTGATGCTTTTGAACTGTGGTGTTGGAGAAGACTCTTGAGAGTCCCTTGGACTGCAAAGAGATCCAACCAGTCCATTCTGAAGGAGATCAGCCCTGGGATTTCTTTGGAAGGAATGATGCTGAAGCTGAAACTCCAGTACTTTGGCCACCTCATGCGAAGAGTTGACTCATTGGAAAAGACTTTGATGCTGGGAGGGATTGAGGGCATGAAAAGAAGGGGACGACAGAGGATGAGATGGCTGGATGGCATCACGGACTCGATGGACACGAGTCTGAGTGAACTCCTGGAGTTGGTGATGGACAGAGAGGCCTGGTGTGCTGCGATTCGTGGGGTCGCAAAGAGTCGGACACGACTGAGCGACTGAACTGAACTGAAGCTATTGGTGAAAGGATCGTGGTGACTACAGTATAGTTGGTTATCATTATCCAGTTAAAATCATTCTTGAAACTCAGCGGTAGTCTCTTTCCTTGCTTGTGATACTTGCCATTATTTCATAGGTTTGAAAATACAAACTTAGGAAGTTCAAGCCCTATCTGGGTTACATCTTTCTTTTTAGGACCATACACATTATTACGACAAGTGCAATGAAGTGAATAATGGTGTTGCTTAATGGAAGCATAGGTCCAAGGACAAGGTTGTTCCTGTGCGTGAATGATAAAGAGGGATGGAAATAAATCATAAGAATAACATGGATTTTTAGCACAGAATAGCTTTGCCCTAAAAAACTTAAATTTAGTGCTCTAAATTATGCACTAAATAAGAAACTTGACTTTACTTCAGAACCTAAAGAATGAGATTATATAGAACAATATTTAAAACCAATATTTAAAAACTCTTAGATATCTTAAAGTTGTCAATTGTCATACTTACTGTTTAATAATAACTCTGGTATTTCCCTTAAATCAGGGAAATCCTGCTCTCTTCTTATGAAAGAAACCTTCGGGTTTTGCTCACTCCCTGAGGGCATGTGTTCAGTGGCTCATTTGTTGTTGTTTAGTGGCTAAGTTGTGCCAAACTCTTTGTGACCTCGTGGACATAGCCAGAAGACTATAGCCTGCCAGCCGCCTCTGTCTGTAGGATTCCTCAGGCAAGAATACTGGAGTGGTTTGCCATTTCTTTCTCCAGGGGATCTTCCCAACCTAGGATCAAACCCGTGTCTCCTGTGTTGGCAAGTGAATTCTTTATCAGTGGCTCTTTAGTGCTGTGTTAAATGGATATTTGCTCTGTGCTTTAATTCATTACGCTATTTAATCCTCACAGCAACACTACATTACAATTGAGACATGGAGAAATCAAATAATTGGCCTCAGACTACATAGCTAGTGAGCGGATTTGAATTTTGGCAGCTCTACTCAGAATCTAGGCTTTAAATCACTACCAATCTGCTTCTTTAATTCTATTCACTTGTTTTGGAGAATTCCAATGATCTTAGTCGGAGAAGGCAATGGTACCCCACTCCAGTACTCTTGTCTGGAAAATCCCATGGACAGAGGAGCCTGGTGGGCCGCAGTCCATGGGGTCTCTAAGAGTTGGACACGACTTAGCGACTTCACTTTCACTTTTCACTTTCATGCACTGGAGAAGGAAATGGTAACCCACTCCAGTGTTCTTGCCTGGAGAATCCCAGGGACGGGGGAGCCTGGTTGGCTGCCGTCTATGGGGTCACACAGAGTCGGACACGACTGAAGCGACTTAGCAGCAGCAGCAATGATCTTAGTCTAAGAACCAACACCTATCACTCCACAGAACAAAACAAAGAGAACATACCATTTTGTAATAAGATGTCATGGAAAAGATCACTGGTACCGTCCAGATAACATCAGATGGCTTGTGAATCAGGTGAATTATGCTCTTCAGCTGACTCCCTCTGCTTGGCTTTCTCAATATTAAATCACAGCTGGACTACTTTTACAACCTGTTCTTTAAGGGATGGGATCACATTTCAAACATATTTGAACAAAGGAATTTTTAAGCCAGTATAATTGCCTCATTTGATAGAGAATGAAAGAAATTAAATATTTTGAGTGCCTCTTAAAAGTATCAGTGTGTCACTAGGGGTGAGCATATTATTTATTTCAGTTAATCTTCCCAAAGAATGTGTGGAGTAATCATTATTATCTCACTTGGCAGATAAGAAAGCTGAGATTCAAGAAAACTTAGTAACTTTCCTAAAGCCACAAAAGGCAATGCCAGACTATAAACTCAGATTTTTTGGTATTCAGAATCCACATCTATTATTTTAGGGTGCCGAAGACTGTTCTGTTGGATGCAGAATGTAGCTTTTAATTTTAGGGATATGTTTGTGTTAAGCTATACACACTCTTTTGTTCAAAGATGCAGACTGTGGGCTTGGAAAGATGCCTTCTAAGAATCTCTGCAAGAAAATGAATGTGGCAGAGAAGTAAGGACTTGGAGATTTATAAAATGGTGTCTAGATGGCTAGTGGTGCATTAACTGACAGTTTGACTTGCTTAAAAAGCTAACTGCGAAGAAATTTAATGAGTCCAATTTGGGATGTATTAAGTCTGAAATGACACTGGAATGTATTGAAACAGCTTGCTGGAAGGCAATTGGGAACAGAGCTCAGGAGGGAAGTTGGAGCTCAGGTTGGGAGCACTCAGTGTATAGCTGGAGATCTGCATTAGGGAGAGGATGAGATTTCCCGGATTGAATACATACAAAGAGCAGAGGACCAAAGATAGAATTCTGTGAACTGCTGAAGGGCTGGGAACTGAAGAGGATGGTCTAGTGAATGAGACTATAGAGCATTCATGGAGGGAGGACCTATTTCGAGGGACCAGTACTTTTGAAGAAGAAGTGGGAGAGACTTTCAAGTAGAAAGGTGGTGTTAGTCATGTACAACAATAAAGATAATTTAAGAGGATGAAAGCTGAAAAGGGTCCACATGATAAAAAATTAGTAAGGCATCAGGGATACATTTTAAAAAATAAATGTGTTTTAATAATGGAGTTTGTAGACGGTGTTTTCAAATCACAAAGAGAACTAGTTTTCACTGTAGACCAACCTATTACAAGCAATAGAAATCATTCTGAAAAGAGAAAACTTTCCGGCAGACAATTAAGCACATGGCACATAATTATTTGAAATGAGACAAGTCTTAGAAGCTCAAGGAATGGTATGGAAGCCTGAGTTGTTGGAGCAGACAGAGTGAGGAGAAGAGCTGTAGGAGATGGAGTCAGAGAGAACCATGAGGCTGGAGAGCGTGGGTCCTGAGAGATTACTGTGGAGAGAATGCCACTCTCCACCCTGAATGGGATGGAAAGCTTCAGTGGGTTCTGAGCAGAGAATGACATGATCTGAGATGTGCTTGAGCAGAATCCCATCCAGATGCTATGCTGGAAATAAAGTAGAGCAAACTAGTGGCAAAAAAAAAAAAAAAAAAAGCCAAAATGGGAAGACCATGTCAGAAACTATTGGGATCCAAGGGACAGGACAGTGCCTTGGGCTAGAACGGTAGTGGTACGTGTGCTGATATGAAGTCAGACAGCAGACGTGTTTTGAAGGCAAAACCCGCAGGGGTGGAAAAAAAAAGTTGAACAGGAAATGGGAACTATATACACACACCATTTTCTCTCCTAAGATTTTTTTTTTTCTCGTAGAAAGTAATTGGTTGGACGTAGAAGCAGTGTTGAGGTGAATTGTTTTTCAGACTGGGAGAAGTCACAGCATATTGTTTGGTAATGAGAAAGCTGTAGAAGTAAGGAGAAAGTTAAAATGGGCAAATTTCCAGCATGGTGTCCTTGAATAAATGAAAGGGGAAGGGAGGCAACTATGCCAGCTGGGAAAAAAAGTGGCTCACTTCTACTCATTACTCTGTACTTAGACTTGGTATGTCCTGAACTTTTCATGTAAGATTTTTTTTTAACATGAATGATTTTCAGTGACTATGTTAGCTTTGTACTATGAATACTGATGGATGAAGAAAATACAGAATGATGACTGTGTTACTAACTATAACAGTTATATGAGAAACATTGGTTTAGTTCAGGTTAGCCTGATGTTTCTTGCATATATAGACCACAATATCCCTTGACACTAGAGAGTCGTGCCTATTGTCCACTGCATGGCCCCTTGCTTTCTGAACATTGCCTGAGAGTTTCTGCACATGCAGTTTCTTCAGGATGCTCTTGTATCTTATATATCCTTCAGGGCATAGCACAACTCCTCTTCCAAAAACTTTTTTCAAGCACAGACTTCATATCTATCTTTGTGTTCCAATAATTAATTTCTTCCTGTCCTTTACCCATATTCTGTTTGTATAATAACTGAATGCACATTGTATATTTCTGGACCCCTACACACTTAAAATAGTGTACTGTGCAGATATATTATTTGTATCTTCTCTCCTCTATTACCTGAGATTATTTCAGCCTAAAATGATGTCTTGCTCATTTGGTTCCCCAACAATGGGCAGTTCTGTATAGAATTAAATGGAAATACTTGAAAACTGAATTTATTTCATGGTGTTCCAGATGACAGAATTAGTGGGGAAAAGTAAGAATAAGATAGATTTTGGCTTGATCGATGGAAAGGCATTATAACATGATGACATTTCGAAAATGGGAAAGACTGTTATTTAAAATATGAATTCCAGGCAGCCTAGATGGGAAGGGAGTTTGGGGGAAG
This sequence comes from Redunca redunca, assembly GCA_006410935.1. Lineage (NCBI taxonomy): Eukaryota > Metazoa > Chordata > Mammalia > Artiodactyla > Bovidae > Redunca > Redunca redunca. Next base: position 2,659,742 of record SJYQ01001242.1, read on the forward strand.
ATACATACATGTATATGCATGGCTGAATCCCTTTGCTGTTACCTGAGACTGTCGTAACATTGTTAATCAGCTATGGTAGTGGTGGTATAGTTGCTAAGTCGTGTCTGACTCTTGAGATCCCATGGACTGTAGCCTGCCAAGCTCCTCTGTCCGTGGGATTCTCCAGGCAAGAATACTGGAGTGGGTTGCAATTTCCTTCTCCAGGGGATCTTCCCAACCCAGGGATCAAACCCGGGTCTCCAACCGGCTATACCTGAATACAAAATAAAAAGTTAAAAAAAATAAGCTCCAGGTAACTGAAAGAAACCCAGTCCATTTTTCTTCCAACCATCGATTTAGCTCAGAGCACTATACCAAGTACGTTATAAAAAATAGTATCACATTTAGTCTTGATACTAGTCCCCCAAAGAAGGAATTTTAATCATCCAACTTTTACTTTAAATGGTTAACCAACTTGCCTCAGTATACAGCTAACTGGTGAAAGCAGGCTGGTATTGGAACTCAAGTCTGTGTGGTGCCCAGGCCTAGATATTTAATTCAGATGCTTCACAGTGTCAGAGAGATTCCACATTGGGTAGAATGTAGGCACAGATAAATCTCTGAGGTTATAAAGGAATGTACAATTCAAGGAAAAGGCAAATTATCTAGGTAGACTCTCAGGTCTTTATGACTGTTAAACAGGCTTGCTTTCCAAAAGACAGTCAAGAGATGAAACCAGAAGAGACAAAGCAATCCATAGTGAGGTGCCAAGATAATCTTTTAATATGTTCTTCTCTATTTATTCTTGAAGTGAAGTGAAAGTCGCTCAGTCGTATCTGACTCTTTGTGACCCCATGGACTATATAGTCCATGGAATTCTCTAGGCCAGAATACTGGAGTGGGTAGCCTTTTCCTTCTCCAGGGGATCTTCCCAACCCAGAGACTGAACCCAGGTCTCCTGCATTGCAGGTGGATTCTTTACTATCTGAGCCACAAGGGAAACCCCTATTTATTCTTAGATCCCAGTTATCCCTGACTCAACATGAGAATGGGTTCACGGTCTTTGATAATTGCATTATGACTGAATAAACGCAGAGTAAGGCTTGGGGAGCTTAGAAGACCTGTCCCAAAGTGGAGTACACCCAACCGCTTTGAGCACTGGACACAACTCACAGAACTTGTCATGAATATTACCAGAATTTTCAGCACATGCCTGCAGTAGGTGTTTATTAATTTTATCAATATCTCCTTTCTCCTCCATCCTCTTTAAGTCCATATATATCGCAAGACACTGTCTTGAGTAGCAATAACCTAAAGGTATCATTTTTATTTGACAGTGTGTTATCTGTGGATATAAGAAAGTAAAGTCACTTAGTTGTGTCCGACTCAGCGACCCCATGGACTGTAGCCTACCAGGCTTCTCCGTCCATGGGATTTTTCCAGGCTAGAATACTAGAGTGGATTGCCATTTCCTTCTCCAGGAGATCTCCCCAACCCAGGGATTGAACCCAGGTCTCCTGCATTGTAGGCAGACGCTTTACCACCTAAGCCACCAGGGAATTACATGAATATAAGAAAACATAATGTATATTTATATGGTGAGCCTTTGATCCAAGACTTCACAAAAGGAGAATGCCATATTTTTGAAAAAGTTTTACTTTTGATGTTTTGTTCAAGAAAATTTGCATTTACATGCATAGAATGGAAATAGAGTGTTAAATAAATTCTACTTATGCATTTTCTTACCATATTTCAAGATATTTACTCTTTCAGCAGATAATCTGACTTGACATTTCTAAGCTTGTAGCATGGAGAGAGGCATTACTACCTCAGCCTTTTGTGTTTCTGCTGGATTTTTTTTTTTTTTTGACAGTCTACTCAGTATAACTAAAGAAAGCTTTATTCAAGTGAACCTCAACTTCACTTTTCACAGAACTATGACCTTAAAAAACTAGTCTCTTAACTTCCTTCAGGGAGCCATGTGACTGACTGCCTTGTCAGCAAGCTACTTTTCCTGAATCTAAGTTATTTCCTTTCCTGCAGAGAAAAATTGCTGTTATCACTTCCAACCCTTTCACTGATGGCCATTTTCATATATAGTTTACCCCTTCAAAACAAACAAAAAAAAGAATGCCTTTTTTTTTTTTTTGCTTATTTGCTAAAAAATTGTTTATCCTAAAGAAAAAAAATGTAAGGGTATAAGCACATTTCATGGTCTATGGAAAAATCAGCATTTCCAGAGATTTCTGAAACAAGAGACATCTAAAAGTTCTCTAAAACACCTATTTTAAGACATTCATTTCAATTATCTAAACATAAGAAAAACACGATCTGCTTAAAGCTAGCATCACCCAAGTACTTCACAATTTATCTCATAACCATTTCTTTTTGGTTTTTATCCTGCATACTTTTCTCTAACATCTAACACTGGAACTACTTCTGTCTTATTTGACATTCCCCTGGCCTTGGCTTTTGAGAGAGGCTGTGTCCTGATTTCTTCTCTTAATGATTTTTTTCTCACCCCTTTTCCAGAACTCCGTTCTCACTCCTTGTGGCCCTTTAAATGTTCTGTCCTTAGCATCTTGCTCTCTTTCTACATATTTTCACTGAGTATTCTCACAGTCACTCACCTAGGCTCAAGCCTGGTCTGCTCACTGATTATTCCCACATTTAACCTAGACTTTTTTCCTGAACTCCTGCCCAAATACCTCCTAGCTTTCCCACAGTTCATCTCCAGTGTAACATGTCCCTAGCTGCACCCTTATCTCCTCCTCAGCCAGATCTTCCTGTGCTCCTCCTTATCTTAGCAGACTATTTCCATGTACCCAGACACCCAAGCTTAAAATCACTGAGTCATTCTCAATTCCATTCTCCTCTGAAAGTTTTCTCCTATCTGTTCCTTCTCTTTCTTCCTGACACTGCACACAGAGTTCAGGCACTTACCAATTCCCCCCAGGTGATCACAACTGTTTCCTAACTCCTTGTTTTCTTATCCTAGTCTATTCTGAGGTTAGAGACTTTTGAACACGACATTCTTTGAGTTGGCCCTTTGCTTTAAAACCTTTGATATTCCCCATTTCACAAGCAGAAAAACCCAAAACTCCTTAACAGACCATCTAAAGCCACCTGCAGTTTAGATTCAAGTGGCTCTGCTAGGCCCATCTTTTGGCGTCACTCCACCCCAAAGGATTCCCAGGTGGCACTAGTGGTTAAGAACCCGCCTGCCATTGCAGAAAACATAGGAGATGCGAGTTTGGGGAAGATCCTTGGATGGGGAAGATCCCCTGAAGGAAGACGTGGCAACCCACTCCAGTATTCTTGCCTGGGAAATCCCACGAGGCAGAGGAGCCTAGCAGGCCCAGTCCATAGAGCCACAAAGAGTCAGACACGACTGAGCAACTTAGCACACCCTCCAGAGGCATATGTGCTGAGTCTTTGTCATTGCACATGCCATTATTATCTCCTTTGAGATGTTTTCCCCTATTTTCTTTTTCCTACCTAATGACTGATGGCTTTCATTTTTCAAAAGCCACATCAGATGATGTCTCTTCTTTGAAATCCCCCGACTTCTGTAGAAGCATGTCCTCTGTCTGCTGTTAGTGGCCTTAGCTTACCTTCACACTAGCATCAGGATGCGGTGTTGTAAATATTACACAATAGTAAAGGACTCTGAAAGAACAGGGGCTATGTCTTCTTTTCTGCAGTGCCAAAGTCTATCATTATGTCTGACTTGTGATAAATGTTTGGTTCTTATCTGTTAAATGAAAATGAAGTTATTGTAATAGGTAATAATGAAAACTCTTAAGAATGGCCCAAATGATTCCAAAAAGCTGTCCTAAATATTTATGTTTACTCTATATTTTCTTTCTTCCAAAGAACTTTGTTCACTTCCATTTTATTCTATCAGTGGGACGCCCGAGATTGGCAACTAAGACTCAAGGGAAAGGACAGAGAAAGAACTCAGTAACTGCACTGACAGACACTAGAGTAGACTCAATATTCCTAAGAGGTGATGGGTATGGCCAGCTACTACCAGCCTCCATCTGCTACATTTTGTTGTTGTTTTGTCACCAAGCCACGTACAACTCTTGCGACCTCAAGGGCTGTAGCCCGCCAGGCTCCTCTGTCCATGGGATTTCCCAGGCAAGAGTACTGGAAGGGATTGCTGAATCTTTCTCCTGGGGAATCTTCCTGACCCAGGAATAAAGCCTGTGTCTCTTGCTTTGTAGACAGATTCTTTACCACTGAGCCACCTGGGAAGCTCTCTGGTACATTGCTACACTAAAATACTGGCAGCTAGGGAGTGAGGAGGTAAACCCAAGGGTCAATAGAACAGAGTGTGCATGAGATGAGAGGCAACTATCTTCCCATGGGGAATGGAAATGGGGATACCTGGCCTTTCTCCCTAAAAACTTCCTTAGGGGTTCTAAGAGAATTATTCATAAAGACTGTTGTATCCTTTGATCCTTCAGTTGGACATTTGCTGAGGAAAAGAACTTGAATTTATCATTGGAGCAGGGAAGATGAGTCTTGGTGAAAGGGCCAGAGGGAGGGGAGTGTTGGGGCACTCAGTTTAATGGCCAAGAAAGGAAATTTCTGTGGGTCATGTGGATGTGGGTTTGAATGAATTTGAGGCTGATTCACCCCAATTCCAAGACAGTTTCCCCACCACACTCCAGCTACAGAAGACTATGGAGTACATGGCCAGTGACAAGAGCTGAACATGGATTTCCAACTTCTCAAATCATTGGATCTCAAAGAACTCCTACCTCTAGCCCTCAGAGTCAGAATTTGGAGCCTGCCTCACAGTGGACATCAATGGCCAGGCTGTGTCCAGAGAAGCAGCACTTGACAGAGACATTATGGTGGTGTCCTGCTGGCTTGGTGTACTTCACATTCCTTGTGCACCTCTCAGCTCAACACCCCTGCAGGGTCATCCTAGAAGAGGGACACAGGTGGTGGTACCCTTAAAATAGCCCTGCAATCCGGGGGTAGAAGGTGAAGATAAACTCCAATTGAATGGCTGGACTGTGGCTTAATATCTGAAAGTGAAAGTGAAAGTTGCTCAGTTGTGTCCGACTCTTTGTGACCCCATGCACTATACAGTCCATGGAATTTTCTAGGCCAGAATACTGAAGTGGGTAGCCTTTCCCTTCTCCAGGGCATCTTCCCAACTCAGGGATTGAACCCAGGTCTCCCACACTATAGGTGGATTCTTTACCAGCTGAGCCATAAGGGAAGCCTAAGCACACTGGAAAGTGAAAGTGAAGTCACTCAGTCATGTCCGACTCTTTGTGACCCCATGGACTGTAGCCTACCAGGCTCCTCTGTCCATGAGATTTTCCAGGCAAGGGTACTGGAGTGGGTTGCCATACTGGAGTGGGTAGCTTATCGCTTCTCCAGCAGATCTTCTCAACTGAGGAATCGAACTGGGATCTCCTGCATTGCAGGAGGATTCTTTACCAACTGAGGTATCAGGGAAGCCCTTAATATCTGAAAACAACTGGAAAACTATGACATTGCCTCAGATACCTGAGGAGACCTACTACCCAGTAGAGTGGCTCAGATGGTAAAGCTTCTGACTGCAATGCTGGAGACTGGAGTTCAATCCCTGGGTTGGGAAGATACCTTGGAGAAGGAAATGGCAACCCATTCCAGTATTCTTGCCTGGAAAATCCCATGGACAGAGGACCCTGGTAGGCTGCAGTTCATGGGGTAGCAAAGAGTCAGACACAACTGAGCGACTTCACTTTCTATCGTACAATTGGGAAGAATGATTGAGAAACACAAAGGATTTATGTTTCTCGTTGAGTTAGCACTGCTTTCTAAAGTAGGTTCATGTGGAAACTCATTTAAATTCATAGACGCTCTGTACAAAGTTCAACCAAAATTCAACCCCAAACTGATATCAAAGCAAACCTTTCTTTACTGATTTATCACTAAATCTTACAGGTAGCACCATTCACTAATGTCCCTAATTAACCCTCTGGGGATCAGAACATGGTCAGAGGTATTCATGGAGGATGTGCAGAAATGCAGTCTTGTTCTGACCCAAAGGGGCTCACAATATAAAAATGAAGTGAAGATGTATGGCAGTTCCTACTCAGATCAGTTTAGAATGAGTATCTAACCAGTTTGAGGATGATCTGGAACTTTCCAAAACCACCGAAAACTCTGCTGATTCATATATTAGGAGATATATTATGTAAGCCGTCCATGTTTGGAAATAGCTGATATGTTTGTTCTCTCTAGAGCAGAAATGCAAAGTATTTCATGATACTAGAGAATATTAAGAGTAATTTCTCTCACAATTCTTCTGAGGGAAGATTAGGCCATGTTTGAACTACTTCTAATTCTGTCTCTGTTCCCTCAACAATTTCACACCTCCATTGTTTATTGTTTGTTTAGTCACTAAGTTGTGTGTGACTCTTTGCAACCTAATGGACTGCAGCCCACCTCTGCAGGCTCCTCTGGACTGCAGGCTCCTCNTTGGAGGTGAAGTTGTTGTCCACCTGAGACAGTCATTTAAAATTCAGTAGTAAAGTAATGTTTTATAGTGAACTGTCTTTTTGAAGGGAACAGCTAGCCAGTTGCCTAGCCAGGCCCTGAGAATGGGATGACATTAGTGATTGGGAAGTTGCCCTTGGAAGAAGGTGGGTTGAAGCAGAAAGGTCAGGTCAGAGGCAGTGGGAGTCACTTGGGAGGGTGTGGGAGGGCCTGTGAGGGATCACAGGTGGGGACACCTGGGCATCTTGGGGACAAAAGGAGAGCACTGTGAGCTGGGGCTTGTTCCATAGAGATGGAAACTGGGGTCCTGTGAAAGGAGGGGTGCAAGGAGAGTGGGCTCTGAAGATAAATCTGATTTCTCTTTCACAGTTTTCTGAGGCCTATCCTGAGAATTGGCCCTACCTCCCTCTATATCTAGATGCTTAGAAAATTACTTCATTGTTCCTTGTCCTAAAAGGTGACTTTTGTCTCCATCCACTTGAGTAGGTCTCAGAACAAAGACAAGAGAGTTGAGTCCTAGAAGAGAAGGCACATATCAATACCAGCTGTCATAACATTAGCCTGCCTGTCTGTGTCTCCTGCCTGGTTCAATGCAGTCTTATTCTCTTCTCTATTCCTTCATTTTATCTCATATTCAAAGGCAACCCTGATGATCTCAGTGGCTTACTGCTACTGCTGCTAAGTCACTTCAGTCGTGTCCAACTCTGTGCGACCCCATAGACGGCAGCCCACCAGGCTCCCCTGTTCCTAGGATTCTCCAGGCAAGAACACTGGAGTGGGCTGCCATTTCCTTCTCCAATGCAGGAAAGTGAAAAGTGAAAGTGAAGTCACTCAGTCGTGTCCTACCCTCAGCGACCCCATGGACTGCAGCCTTCCAGGCTACTCTGTCCATGGGATTTTCCAGGCAAGAGTACTGGAATGGGTTGCCATTGCCTTCTCCGCACTGGCCTACTAAAAAATATTAAATGTTGATGTATGGTCAACTGAACAATTTCTCACCTGTGGTAGATCAATTTCTTGTTATCAACTATTTAGCCTCTTTCCTGAGAGAGGACTATATATCTTCATCCACAGCAATGTAAGTTTTAGTGTCTTCTGTGTTGGAGGGGTATCCCTTGTTCTACTGATACCAGGCATGGCCGTATGATTTATTTTGGCCAATAGAATACGAACAGACATGACATGGGTCTTGTCTCTGGCAGAAGCTTCAAAAGATGTCATATGTTTCTGCCTGTCCTTTGCCTTGGGGAAACCAGGTTTCCCAAGGAAGAACAGATCTTTCAGGCTGAGTCAAAGAATAAGTTGAGAAGACATATGATACGGAGCCGTAGGAGCCAGCAACATGGAGCACAAATGAGAAACAAATGTCTGTTGTTGTAAGCCACTGAGATTTGGGGTTTGCTTGGTTCAACAGCACAACTGACTTATACAATTCCACTCCAGTTTATCCTCAACCTACTTTTCTAGACTTAAACAGCATTACAACAGCACATGTTCCCTACACTCCAGCCAATCTAGAAGCATCTCCATTTCCCAGCCACTCTCTGTGTTTCTTTTTCCATCTGGCTGCACCCCATGGCATGTGGGATCTTAGTTCCCTGATCAGAGATTGAACCCACACTCCTTGCATTAGAAGGCAGAGTTTTAACCACTTAGATCACTGAGTAAGTCCCTCTGTGTTTCTTTTATTATCTCCTATCTCTCCTAGACCCCCATCTCGAACAAATCTTACTTTAGAGATTCTTCCAGCTAGCTCTATCTAAATCTATCTTACCTACAAAATCTTTCTGAATGTCTTGGTTTAAAATTATTTTTCCTTTTTCTGAATTCATGAATTTATGCTACCAATCACTCTATTTGTTAATAATAAAAGTGCTATTTACAGAGGAAGTTCTACATACCAGGGATAACTGTACATGTTTATGTACCTTTGTACACTAGATGTTGATTTTTGCCAACTGTGTTTGTACACACTAAGACTGGATAAAAAGAAAAAGGCTTATTGTGGGTGAAAACATGTGAAGGGTGAAACAGGAGGAGGTTGAAGAAAGTGGCAGGAGTCTTCTTACCACAGTGATTATTTGATGCTTGTGGAAGAAGACAGGGAGGATGGAAGACTGGTTACAAAGAGTTTCAAGCTGCAATGCAATTCCAAGAACTGTTCTGCCAAGTCAGTGGGAGTCTTTAAGCCAAAGTCACCTTTGCGGGCCAGAAGTCTTAATAGCTCAAGTGATCTCCATTGGTACCAGTATTGTGCTTGACTATTAGCTGGGAGCAGCCTTGTGGGAATAAATGATAGTGTATCCCAAACAACAAAAGCTGGGGTTATTCATCAGTGATTCACACAACATAAAAGATGAGCAGTTCTTTACCAGGGCTACCACATCAACATTAGCTTCATAAAACTCCTATGAGGTTAGGGCTAGTATCAGTTTCACTTTAAGGTAAGGACACTGAGAGGTTAGTGTCTAGTTTAGTAAGCCTCGAGAGGTTAAATGACTTTGTTGCCATCACCCAGCTAGTAATGGGCTGGAGACTGAGCTTTTCCTCTAAACTACCACTAACTTCAGCTCTTGTCTCTTACTAAGCCCATAAATGAGTAAATGCACCTCAGTGTTGTCTGTAAGAAGGTGGAAACCTGGGCCAACTCTGATCAATGCCACTCTTGTTTTTGTTGGATCCAGAAATGCACAAGCCTCCCTTCAATTTTTATGACATGCAACCTCTTCCCCTGTGGGTCAAGGGATAGAATTAGACATTTTTTCCAGAAGACTATCAGGCACTGTTCAGATAAACTGTTATGAAATATTTTATGAATAAAACAGCTCATTAGAAATGCTTCTTAAAACCCCAAGGAAACAGGCTTCTCAGATATTTTTTTTTCCTGTAACTCTTTTCTTTCTTTCTTTTTGAAGAGAAGGAAGTTGAGAATAGAGTGGATGAAGAACAAGATATCAGAATTCTGAGCAGGGTTGAAGAAGATGTCCAAGAGAATATAGAGAGCTTTATGGGGTAAGAGACTGGAAAAGTGAAAGGGTTGGGAGAGCCTGGCTCCTTGTGACTGTAGGCATAGGGTATCTAGAAGGGCAGGACGGCAGGGGCAGACCATTGAAGGTGTAAACATTTAATGGTCAGGCTTGAATTGGTGAAGAGCACAGAGCCTGGAAGGTAGCTGAAGCATTGGTTACCTGGAAGTGCCACCTAACACAAAGTGGGTAAAACTAGTTCTTGGATTTGGGGTTGCTACTGCTCTGAGAGCTACTGAAATAGAGGCCTTGGGTCAATGATAGCAGTGGCAGAGAGATTCCCCCATAGCTCAGTCAGTAAAGAATCTGCTCTCAATGCAAGAGACCTAGGTTTGACTCCCAGGTTAGGAAGATTCCCTGGAGAAGGAAATGGCAACACACTCCAGTGTTCTTGCCTGGAGAATAACATGGACAGAGGAGCCTGGCAGGCTATAGTACATGGGGTCAGCAAGAGTCAGACACAATTTAGCGACTAAATCAAATAAAACCAAAGAGTGGTAATAATGAAGATACTCACCAAACCCTTGTTTAAAACCCCATGGAGGTNCTCTTTTTCTACCCCATGGACTGTTGCCCACCAGGCTCCTCTGTCCATGAGATTTCCCAGACAAAAATACTGGAATGAGTTGCCATTTCCTTCTCCAGGGGATTTTCTTGATTGAACACATGTCTCCCACATTGGCAGGCAGATTCTTTACGACTGAGCCACCAGGGAAGCTCAGGGAAAAACTAAAAGACACCAAACAAGCAAACATACACCCAACCTTCCAGATCCTCCCTGGATCCTTCTATTTATCACTGTTCCCCTGACCACAGTGTATGGCATTTTACTTTTCAGCTCTGTGTGAAGACCTGCCCAGGACATTAAAGTGGGGGTGGGATCACCTCTGTCCTGTAATCATTTTTAACTGGTTCTGTAAACAAGCCTCTTTTATGGGCTTATCATTAAAAGGCATTTTTGTTTGATTGCCACTTTAAGATGAACTCACTGGGGAAGATATTGTTTTCCTGCTGTGGAAGAAAACTATCAAGCATAATGACATTTCTGGTCATTCTAATTTTATAAAATGAGACCCCCAAATCTCTTAAGTCTTATTTCAGAAATTAGGATCTTCAGTCATAATATGTTAATTAACTTCAATTTGCATTCACAAATAAGACGTCCTCCATTTGCTAGAGCTGGAACTGGACAAGTTTGTCTTTGGAGAAAAGGATGTGATGAACTTCTTGCCTCTTTGTTCATCTTTCTCATCAGTCAATAGCTATTCTTTCTGACTTTGAGGTTGAAGATAGGAGAGGAAAGACAAAATGGAAAGAAAAAACCTACTTAATTGTGCTGTCTATAAGCTGCCTTCTTTTTTTCAGAGCCTCACAGATGGTTCTCCAGACTCCCAACCTGCTTGGCTTTCAGACGACAGCAGTTCTCCTTACCTCTGACCTACTGTTCCCTTCACCCCTCAGCCTCTGATTTTCTGGTGCTTCATCTTGCACAGATCTTCTCCAACCCAATTCCCTGTCCTCTGGCAGAAGTTCTTTTATGCATGTCTTTAGGATCCCACATAAAAGGATCCCGGACATCTCCACCTGGCTATAGGCAGCACAGATCTTGACTTGCAGTCAAAGGGGGACAAAGTTATTTCCTAAGCACAGTTCTCTGCTCCCCCAGAGCACCAGAGCGGCTTTAGTATGTGTCAGAGGAACCTCCCAAACTCAGCAACAGAAGCAGTTTCTCTTAGAGTTTCTCCTTTGAAAGCTCTCCTACTAAACTCGAAGGCAGGAGTCTGCCTCACACTTTCTCCTTGTCCCAGAGTGGAGGGTAGAACTCACAGTAAGGCTTTCTCTGTCTAAAAGTATTGAGTTAGTTGCTCAATATTGTCCAACTCTTTGCAACCCCATGGACTGTAGCCCACCAGGCTCCTCCTAGCCATTCCCTTCTCCAAGGGATTTTCTGACCCAGGAATCAAACCCTGGTCTCCTGCATTGCAGGCAGATTTTTTTATGGCCTGAACCACCAGGCAAGCCCTCTCTATCTAAAACTTTCTCTTAAATCTCCCTCTTAATTTCCAGTTGGGGAATCTTTATACCCTTGAAGTGGATGTGGTGAGGTTGCTCCGTTGTGTCCGACTCTTTACAACCCCATGGACTGTAGCCTACCAGGCTCCTCCATCCATGGAATTTTCTAGGCAAGAGTCCTGGAGTGGGTTGCCATTTCCTTCTCCAGGGGATCTTCCCAATTCAGGGATCAAACTCGGGTCTCCCATATTGCAGGCACATGCTTTACCATCTGAGTCACCAGGGAAGCCCCAAAGTGAGTGAAGGCCCCAAATCATGTACCTGATTCCATGCAATTTACTTAGAAATTTGCATCTTGATTTTCAGCTTCTCCCCTCACTTGATATCTGAGGTTCTTTACATGGCATCAGCTGAATCTTTCATTTGATACATTTGATATTATGTGTCATATCTTTTCAGTGTCCTCTGCCCCTTTTAGCACCTTCCCTGGAAATTTCCGTGTTCTTATGCTGCATACTCTACCAAGTCCCTAAAGTGTGTCACTTCCTGGGGCTTAGCCTTCCCTGGTCCTCCTCATTCCTTTTTGACGTCTTACCTGTTCCAGTCGCCCCTCCCCGCATAAGCACCCCCATCATATTGTAGATTTGGGGTTCCAGCCTCAAAGCTCTGCTCTTTGCTAAGGGAGCTGCAATGCCTCTTGGGAATGCTGTGTCCTGTGTTCTTAATCCGCCTCGGCACCGGCCATGTTCATACACTGTCAGCTGAAAGTGACAACTTGACTTAGAAGTTTTCTAAATTTGGGAATGGTTTGTTATTGTTCTTCTTGCTTTTACTTCTTAGTAAAACCCTTTTTACCAACTAAATAGCTGAATTCATTTGCTCATAAAAATTTCAAACAAATAAAATAGGAAAAAGTGGGAATAGAGTGAGAGTGGGGTCTGGGAGACCACCCATCTGGCGTCCTCCACAGCTCTACAGGCACTGATAAAGAAGCTCGGGGCTTCAGGAAACACACTTGGAAAATCTTGACTTTAAAATAAAACGTGACTTTTAAAACAGAAGCAAAGCATGGAAGATTGATTTAGGGGAAGGCTGTGTGCCCCACAGTCCTTCAGAAGTCACACCATATGGGCTTCTGCCTCCTCTCTATGAAAATGAGTGAATGCTCGTGCCCCCAGCCCCGATTCCCCGCTTACTTCTGATGCAATCAGCTTCTAAATGCCCCCTCTTGGCGAGATCTCAGTGCGCTTTGGAATTTTGTTTATTTATTTCTCTAAAACCCAAGCTTCTGAAATGGAATCCCTATGATGAGACTCATAACGGCAAGTGAGTCTTTTCTTTAAAAACAAAACAAAACAAAAAACCCCTAAACTGAAAACAAACAGTTTTCAAAACTTTATTCTTTGGATTATGTTTATGGCATTTTAATGCCATTCCTTAAATCTCTAAACTATGTGAACTGCTGAGACCTGAACAGACTAATTATGCTGCTGGCTTTTTGAACCTTGACTGCAAGGGACTATGTTATTGCTTTGAGTTTAAAAAGAAGAGCCAAAATATCCCTTTACCTTTCCCATGTCATTTTTCTCCTGTCAACTTTCCTGACATAGACATCATCTGGCCAACACAGAGGAATGGACTCTACCCTTTAGCTGTCCCACCCCCCAGCCACGCGGATGTTTACACATTCTCATACATATTCAGATTTTCTGGTCAGGCATGTGGAGCAAGTCAAGTGGTTGCTTCTTAGGGAGGAATTGGCAGGATGACTCCACTTTTTTTTTGGAGGATTCATGAAGACTAGAAGGTAAAGGATTCAGAAGTAACACTGGAAAAAGAAAATCATCTCTTTTCTCCCCTACAATCCTTTCTCTGTTGGTGACTCCATAAGAGCTGGTGTTTAGTAAACAAGACTGTTAAGGGCTCAGGTCTATTGAGTAAAATATGCTACCATGATCCTGACAAGGCACACACTAGGGATGACCAGAGTTGGAAAGGCCTGGACACACAAAAATTTGGGAATGATTATCTTGCATTGCCTGCACTTTGTCCCCGGGAGGAACAAAGTCCAGAGCGGGTGGTGGGGTCAGGGGAGCCAATGAGCAGGCCTGTGGGGCTTCTTGTGTGCTTCCCTTGCCGCCTAGGGATCCTTGATTGTTGAGCAGTCTGAAGAGAGCTCAGATTCCCAGAGCTTTGCTGAGGAATGACAGAAGACCAGTGTAAGCTGTGGAAGCAGCTTTAAGGAGGTGTCTGCTCTGAGCAAACTCCTTGGGACATCTTAGGTGGCAAGAAACCCTCTGCACTAGTTGGAAAACACTGTTTAAAATAATTGCTACCTTTAGAAAGTAACCATTTTTACTTAGAATTTATTTCCAGAGGCTGTTGGACTGAAGGATTGATATCTAATGATTAACCTCTAGTAATTAACCTGCAGAAGGCAGAAAGAGGAATCAGAGCTTCATCACCCAGGATGTCAGCCCAGCTCCTCCACAAACACCCCGAACCGCCTTTCTCTCTTTTGATGTCTGTAGTTCACACATGCAGCTTGGCACACGAGTATGTACTGTCTTATTATCTTACACAGTGCATGATCGCTTTATGTGCTTGTCTCGACTCCTCAGCCATATATTTCTTAAAGGCAGAGAATGAGAACATGTGTTACATTTTTAATGTATCACACAAGGCTTCTCAGCTCAATACTGAACACAGAATGGGTCCTCAGAAAATCTTGGTTTACTGATCCGTGACTAGCAAGTTACAGTAATTAACAAATGCATCGAATAGCCTGATGGCCAAGCTTTGGTTCATTTCAGTTGATTGACAGTACTAACCACAGAAGCAACCCACAGACATTTGGGAACTTGTGGTCAGTTTTATGGCATTCCAGGCAGAGAAACATAATCTGTTCAAAATGCTTAAAACTAACTTGTATATTAAATATGACTAATTTTTTCTTCCTTATCACTGAGGAAAAAAAATTGTTCTTTTGTATTCTCACTGTAATAAAACATAAAAGGTTACACAGACTTTTGATGGAGCATTCACATTCCAGCTCTGCTATTTATTGGTTGTGACCTTGAAGAAATTATATAAATTCTGAATACCTCTCTATCTTTTATTTATTTTTTTTCTTTTCTCTCATCTTCAGATACCATCTGGAGAATTTTTGCTTGGAAGTTAAATCTCCCACTTTTTACTGTTCAGAAAACTAGCCATTGGTGTAATTCAAAATACTTCCACAGACGTACATACCTAGATATACATACCTAGATAGAGAATGACGCATAGATAGACAGATGGCAGATAGATGACACATGATAGATTATTCTAATTGCTCTTTTAAGAGGTTAGATTATGGCTCACTGACAGTCTAAACATGGATGGGTTGAAGTGTGCAGTTTGGGCTATATACTTGGGGAAGAACATTGACATTTGTACAAAGAGCAGAAGCATAGAAAATGTTGATGCCAGGAGGGAACCTGAGAGAGGAGAGCAGGTGGTCAAACTGGAACATAGGATCAGAACAGGAGGCCCCTACTGGTAGAGTAGACCAGAAGGAGCTTTGAGGAGAAAACTTACTAGAAAGTTATTAATTTGTTCACCATGGGGTATGTTGGCATCTTTTGCCTTGTGTCTCACCCTTGTGTCTTTAATAAAATACCCTTCAGGGTATTATGCTGCCTGAGGCTTTTTGGTGAAAGTTCTTTCTGCTGGGACTGTTTAGAGGATAAGTTTCACTTTCTTTACCTCTAAAATGATGTAATGATGGGGTTAGAGCATATAAGCAAATGAACTCATGCTTATGAAATGCCGGCATATAGTGATTTTTTAAATTAACATTTTGAGTACCTTGTGAATTGATTTATCTATTAGTTCATAACTGTCTATGCTTTTACACTTACTATTGGTTAGAATTGCTTTTGTGCAATATCATGAACGTTTGAGAGTGCAGGCATTAGACTCAGACAAACCTGGGTTCAAAGGATGACTCTGCCCCCACCCCCACTTTTTGTGAATTCAGGCAAATGCTCTCTCTTTTCTTATTTGTAAAATGGGAATATACCTACATCTTAGTGACATGGTAAAGGGGGAGGGCTAAAGAGGCAGCATTCCAAAGCTGTATACTGAGTGCCCAAAAGAAAAATGATTGAACATTCAAATGGGGGTAATTGGAAGAGATTTTAAGATATGGACAACTTATTAAGTTGTGGGTAGGAAACAACACAATGGCTGGTGCTATATCCTTAGACCAACTGTAGAAGATCTGAGAGCTGTGGAGAGGAGTAGGGAGGGGGAAGAGAGCAATCTGGAAGAACAGTTGTGTGGAACAGAGAAGGGAGTCATGTGATGTGGTCCACACTGGTCGCTGTCTCTGGGCACAGAGCAGGCGTGGGAAGCAGGGTGGAGACTAAGTACAGAGAGGCTTGGGAAGTATCCAGCATAGAAATGACTAACACAGTGACTAACATGCAATAATTGAGTGCACTTATTAAACAGAATGATCTTGAATCTATAGCTTTTTTGGTACCCCAAAGAAATCAAAAGAGTATCTCATTTTATATGCGTGGAGAAATCAATTTGATTAAAATATTGGTTCTTGCCAAATTCAGCAGGGTTCATTAGAGATCGTCCATATGTAGCTCATCCTCAGGAGTTAGGGGCAGTGTTTCCAGGTTCCCTGCTAAACTGTTTTTCTCATGACAAGAGTATAAATATGCTTCATGAAGAGGTCCTGCACTGCCAGTGATCATATGCCCTGGCTTGCTCACTTTCCATCCATGCTACCCAAGCTGAGGTACCACACTTCTTTGAGCTTCATGTATAAAAATAGTCTTCTGTATTTTGCAGCAACATGGATGGACCTTAACAGTATTATGCTAAGCAAGATAAGTCAGATGGAGAAAGATAAATACCATATGAATTCACTCATATGTGGACTGCGAAGACAAAACAAAACAAAACAAAAAAATGAAAAGCCAAAATAAAAGAATTAACCAAGCTAAAACAAACACATAGAAATAGAGAACAGAACAGGGGTTGTCAAAGGGAAAGGAGTAAGGGAGGGTGAAATAGGAGGGTGAATTGGGTAAAGGGAGCAACTGTATAGTGATGGATGAAAAGTAAATTGTTGGTGGTAAGCACACTAAAGCTAAAACTCCAGTACTTTGGCCACCTCATGTGATGAGCTGAATCACTGAAAAAGACTGATGCTGGGAGAGATTGGGGGCAGGAGGAGAAGGGGACGACAGAGGATGAGATGACTGGATGGCATCACCGACTCAATGGACGTGAGTTTGAGTGAACTGCGGGAGTTGGTGATGGACAGGGAGACCTGGCGTGCTGCAATTCACGGGGTTGCAAGAGTTGGACACGACTGAGTGACTGAACTGAACTGAACTGAAGCACACTATAAGGCAGGCTTTACCTAGTAGCTCAGAGGGTAAAGAATCTGCCTGCAATGCATCAGACCTGAGTTTGATCCCTGGGTTGGGAAGATCCTCTGAAGAAGGGAATGGCTATGCACTCCAGTATTCTTGCCTGGAGAACTCCATGGACAGAGGAGCCTGGTGGCCTCATCCATAGGACTGCAAAGAGTCAGGTAAGACTGAACGACTAACACTTTGGTGGTCCAGTGAAATGAAAGTCTTGAAAAAAGTCTTTCTAATTTAAAATATACTTGATCTGGGTTTTGGGGCTAGACTCTTAAGTACTTACTTATGTTCTATTGCCAGTAAAGTGTTAATAAATAATGTAATTTTCAGTTGTTTTTCATGTTAAAGGAAATAAATGTTCATACTTAAATATCTTTTTAATGTATGAGTTTTAGGATAAAAACATTAAGACCATAAAGATTTCAGTGAAATGAGATAACATTTGTGAAATTATCTGTCACAGGGCCCAGGATACGGAGGCGTCTTAGCAGATGCTTGTTTCCTTCTGGAGGCAGGGGAACTTCTGTTGCTCCTGAACTTGGGGGTGGAGTACACGTTTTACTAAACCTGTTACTCCATTTACACAGTTCTTCCAATTCCATTCAACAGAAGCCATGTGGGCAGTTTGCAAAGTGAGGAGCACTGCCATGAAGACGAGTGATGATTTCTGCAGATTTTCCAAGTGTTCTCCACTATAGCCAACATAAATAATTGCACAAATAATTCCTACATTATCTTACAAAGTGCAGTGTTTCATAAACTGTGCTCCAAATAAATGCAAGCATCTGAAGTCCCTCAAAAGAAATACTTCTTGGTCAGACAAATTTGGAGAATATGGGGTTAAATGAGACTAAATAGATTCCAAATTACTGGTCTTCTTTTTGTCTTTTATCTAATAACCTGTGTTGTGAGTATTTTGGACAAAAGTCATACGTCTAAGATTTTCTAAACTTACTTTACCGCAGAACCATTCTAACCCTCAAGTTCAACTAAACACACTTGGGAATATCCAGTGTAGTGTAGAAAGACTGGATTTGATTTTCATAGAATCCTCTAAGTTGACAGAAAAAAATATGATTATCCCTATCTTACAGATAAGACAAAGGAAACTCTCAGCATGATAACTGGCTTCTGCATGGACTGTAAAAAGATGGAGTGAACTAAATTATTAAATAGGCTCTTTTGTGGAGAACTTTAATTGTCATTCCTTTGCAGCATACTGCCATCTGTATTAGTTTCCTATGGCTGCTGAAACAAACCACCACCAAGTGGATTTCTAAACAGGGATTTTTTTCTCCCTCTCACAGTTCTGAAGGCTCGAAGGAGAATCTGTTTCAGCCTTCTCCCTGGCTTCTGCCATTGCCAGCACTTTCCAGAGTTCCTTGGCACTCCAATTTCTGCCTTTGTCTTCACATGAGTTTCTTCCCTCGAGTGTGTCTCAGTCTCTCTCTCCTTATAAAGGCACTTACTGGTCATTGGGTTTTCTAATTTACTCTGCTACAGAAAGGCTTGTATGTGCAAGCTTGAAACCCTCATTTTTCTAGGCTAGAATCAAGTCTTTATTTTATGATCCTAAAGTGATTCTTCTTCACCCCTTTAGTCAGAGTAAGTACCTTTGTTTGAATATTTGTCAGCTAATTTATTTCTCTTTATTTGAATTTACCAGAATTCCATGAAAAATATTCTAAGCAGAACACACCCATTTGATGCAAAGAGGTTGTGATAAGAATTTGCTGATGATTCTCTGGATTTCCCTGGTTTTTGGGTCATGCCAAACTTTTGGGACAATCTTGATGAAGCTGTTAGAAGGAGTGTTCTCCCCTTTCAAGACTTCTCAGTCAGTACAGCTTAAGTCTAGACTTGCTGGCAGCTGTCCTTGTCACTTCTCGGAAGAAGACTACTGAGTATGGAGCCAACATCCCAATGTTGAGGAAGAAAGGAGGAAAAGACAGAGGAGAAGGAGGGTGGGAGAAAAGGGAGGGGAAGGAGAGATCTAATAAACCTAATCGTAATATTAGGTTTATGTATAGTTATTTATTATATATATATATATATATATAATTATAAAACCTAATATAATAAACCTAATCCAATTGAGGCCCTGGATCCAGCCATCACTGAACTTCCTTATTATAAAGGACAAANACCTAATCCAATTGAGGCCCTGGATCCAGCCATCACTGAACTTCCTTATTATAAAGGACAAAAAGATTATTTTTCATAGGTAGGCGTCTCTACTTTGCCTGACATTGTCCAGGCAAATAGAGTATGGTATTCTTTTCATCCAAGTTTAATCTGCCAAAAGTGAGGGAGGTGGAGCTGTGAGCATGCACTTGCTTTGGGTAAGGGTGTGTTCAGCTCGGCTCAGTCGCTCAGTCATGTCTGACTCTTTGTAACCCCATGAATTGCAGCATGCCAGGCCTCCCTGTCCATCACCAACTCCCGGAGTTCACTCAAACTCATGTCCATTGAGTCGGTGATGCCATCCAACCATCTCATCATCTGTCATCCCCTTCTCCTGCCCTCAATCTTTCCCAGCATCACGGACATTTCAAATGAGTCAGCTCTTCACATAAGGTGGCCCAAGTATTGGAGTTTCAGCTTCAACATCATTCCATCCAATGAACACCCAGGGGTGATCTCCTTTAGGATGGACTGGTTGTATCTCCTTGCAGTCCAAGGGACTCTCAAGAGTCTTTATGTTAGGTCCGTTATATGTTATGTCATTTAAGTCTTATAACAACTCTATCAGTTAGGTGTTGGTAGTGTGTAAATTAAAAAATCAAAACATTAGGATAGTAGTTTTCTTTAACCTGTAAGAATGAAGTTTAAAAATAAAATGAGGATATATGTGTATATATGTCTTTCTGTATTTATATATGTGTATATAAATACATATACATCCTCTCTCTCTCTCTCTTGGGCCTTCCCAGGTGGTGCTAGTGATGAACAACCCACCTGTCAATGCAGGAGATGTAAGAGACACAGGTTCAATTCCTGGGTCAGGGAAGATCCCCTGGAGGAGGGCATGGAAATCCACTCCCTCCAATAGTCTTGCCTGGAGAATCCCATGTACAGAGGAGCTGCTGCTGCTGCTGCTGCTAAGTCGCTTTGGTCGTGTCTGACTCTGTGCGACCCCATAGATGACAGCCCACCAGGCTCTGTCGTCCCTGGGATTCTCCAGGCAAGAACACTGGAGTGGGTTGCCATCTGGCAGGCTATAGTCCATAGGGTTGCACAGAGCTGGACACAACTGAAGTGACTTAGCACACGTGTGTGTGTTTGTGCATATATATATAGATACTCGTCTTCCCAGGTGCCTCAATGGTAAGGAATCTGCCTGCCAATGCAGGAGACACAGTTTGATCCCTGGATTGGGAAGATCCCCTGGAGGAAGAAATGACAACCCATTTCAGTATTCTTGCCTGGAAAATTCTATGGACAGAGGAACCTGGCAGTCTATAGTTCACGGGGCCACAAAGGATTGGACATGACTGAGCATACACCCACCCACACACACACACATTTATATTATTGTGAAATAAATGAAATTCATCTGTTAGTGGTGAAGAATCTTCAGTTCTTTATTTAGAATCCATAGAAGGGTTTCCACAGTTGTCAACTCACTTGTGCCAGGAAAGTCAACTTTTTATTAAAACCTTTGATTGCACATATAAATACTGAGAAATGCATTTTAATTGCTCCCACAGACAAGTAGTCTGAAAAAAATGACAACAGGAATGTTTTAAATTACTGGAATCAGGTGGAAGAAGGACTGCAGCCGTAGGAGAGTAGGAATAAAACATCCCTTTCTATGCTGAGTACCTTGGAGGGAAATGTGTGAGGCTTTTAAATGGAGCTTTACTCTAATGCCCCTGAATGCATGAGTTCCTCTGAAATGGCCATACCATTTAATGTCAAAACGAAGTAGGGGACCTACCGATTACCATACTAAGTAAAGTCAGTCAGTCAGAGAAAGGTAAATATCATGTGATATCACTTGTATGGGGAATTAAAAAAAATGATAGAAACAAACTTATTTACAAAGCAGACTCACAGACCCAGAAAACAAACTTGCAGTTACCAAAGGGGAAAGGTGGGGGGAAGGGATAAACTAGGAACTGGGGTGAACATATACACACTGCTGCTGCTGCTGCTAAGTCGCTTCAGTCGTGTCCAACTCTGTGCGACCCCATGGACGGCAGCCCACCAGGCTCCCCTGTCCCTGGGATTCTCCAGGCAAGAACACTGGAGTGGGTTGCCATTTCCTTCTCCAATGCAGGAAAGTGAAAAGTGAAAGTGAAGTCGCTCACTTGTGTCTGACTCTTAATGACCCCATGGGCTGCAGCCTACCGGGCTCCTCTGTCCATGGGATTTTCCAGGCAAGAGTACTGGAGTGGGGTGCCGTTGCCTTCTCCTAAATACAAAATGGATAAATAACAAAGACTTACTGTATAGCAGCAGAAATTCTACTCAGTATTTTATAATAATCTATATGGGAAAAATGATACCAACTATACATATATATATATATGTACACATATATACTTTAAATAAATGAAATAAAATTAAAAAAAATAATGTGGAGTGACCCTACTATGGAAAACAACCCAGTAGCTACATACTTAACAGTTTCTTACCCTTGCCACAACAGGCCATATCAATGCCATTCTCACACATATATATCGAATGCCTAGAAACTTTTAGTGACTTGACATTATCCATAAGGTGAAAGCGCCTTATCTCCAAACTGGGGAGAATGCATTCTCCCAAAGTCCCCTCTGACCAGATCTGACTGTTTTCTGTCTGGCCAGCCTCTTTTCATCTCCCATGGCTGACACTTCAGCTAAGCCAGTCTGCTTGCAATTGTACCAAGACATGATACTCTGCAGTGATATGCAGCCTTTGCATGTGTGTCCCCTTTGCCTGGGCTCCCTTTCCCAGCCCCACTTGTTTGACAAGCATCATCTTTAAAAAAATTTTTTTTTCATTTTTAAAATGTTTGCTTATGCTGGGTCTTCACTGCTGCACAGGCTCTTCTCTAGTTGCAGTGAGCAGGAGTCACTCTCTAGTTGTGCTGTGAGAGCTTCTCATCCCAGTGGCCTCTCTCACTGTGGAGCACAGCTTTAGAATCTGCGGGCTTCAGTGGTTGCAGCTCCTGAGCTCTAGAGCACAGGCTCAGCAGTTGTGGTGTACGGCTCAGCCGCTCTGAGGGATCCTCCTGGACCAGGGATCAAAC
Source organism: Redunca redunca (assembly GCA_006410935.1). Classification (NCBI taxonomy): domain Eukaryota; kingdom Metazoa; phylum Chordata; class Mammalia; order Artiodactyla; family Bovidae; genus Redunca; species Redunca redunca. The sequence continues at coordinate 2,681,938 of SJYQ01001242.1, forward strand.
CTGGGTCTCCTGAATTGGCAAGCAGGTTCTTTACCACTGAGCCACCACGGAAGTCCCATGAGCATCATCGTAATCTTTTGTAGGGATCTCCGATCTCCTTGATGAGGCACATAAATCCAAGAGTTAATCACTTTGCTCCCTGTGCTACATACACCTTTGCTTCCATAAAACATATGTACATTTTTCATTCTGAGATAGTAAGGATAACACTTCCACCTAGTATTCATAGAAGTGGGGGATTTTGCTTTGGAAAAATAGTCAATTGTAATATATACAGTCATAGGCTTTGGGATTAGACTGTTTGTGTTTAATTCCTAACTCTATCTCTTACTACCCATGAGACCTTGGATATTTATCTTCCTTGGACTTCAGTTTCCTCATCTAACAAATGAGAAGGGTAAACACTCCAGGGAAGTTCTGTGAAGATGAATTGAGACAGTCTAAGCCAAATGCCAACAACACAAGAGAAGACTCTACACATGGACATCACCAGATGGTCAACACCGAAATCAGATTGATTATATTCTTTGCAGCCAAAGATGGAGAAGCTCTATACAGTCAACAAAAACAAGACCAGGAGCTGACTGTGGCTCAGATCATGAACTCCTTATTGCCAAATTCAGACTGAAATTGAAGGAAGTAGGGAAAACCACTAGACCATTCAGGAATGACCTAAATCAAATCCCTCATGAGTATACAGTGGAAGTGAGAAATAGATATAAGGGACTAGATCTGATAGATAGAGTGCCTGATGTAGTATGGACAGAGGTTCGCGACACTGTACAGGAGACAGGGATCAAGAACATCTCCATGGAAAAGAAATGCAAAAAAGCAAAATGGCTGTCTGGAAAGGCCTTACAAATAGCTGTGAAAAGAAGAGAAGTGAAAAGCAAAGGAGAAAAGGAAAGATATAAGCATCTGAATGCAGAGTTCCAAAGAATAAGGAGAGATAAGAAAGTCTTCCTCAGTGATCAATGAAAATAAAAAGAGGAAAAGAACAGAATGGGAAAGACTAGAGATCTCTTCAAGAAAATTAGAGATACCAAGGGAACATTTCATGCAAAGATGGGCTCAATAAAGGACATTAATATTTTGGACCTAACAGAAGCAGAAGATAAGAAATGGCAAGAATACACAGAAGAACTGTACAAAAAAAGAGCTTAACAACCTAAATAATCACGATGGTGTCATCACTCACCTAGAGCCAGACATCCTGGAATGTGAAGTCAAGTGGGCCTTAGAAAGCATCACTATGAACAAATCTAGTGGAGGTGATGTAATTCCAGTTGAGCTATTTCAAATCCTGAAAAATGATGCTGTGAAAGTGCTGCACTCAATATGCCAGCAAATTTGGAAAACTCAGCAGTGCCAAGAGGACTGGAAAGGTCAGTTTTCATTCCAACTCCAAAGAAAGGCAATGCCAAAGAATCCTCAAACTACCGCACAATTGGACTCATCTCACACGCTAGTAAAGTAATGCTCAAAATTCTCCAAGCCAGGCTTCAGCAATACGTGAACCGTGAACTTCCAGATGTTCAAGCAGGTTTTAGAAAAGGCAGAGGAACCACAGATCAAATTGCCAACATCTGCTTGATCAGTAAAAAGGCAAGAAAGTTCCAGAAAAACATCTATTTTTGCTTTATTGACTATACCAAGGCCTTGACTCTATGTATCCCAATAAACTGGGTAAAATTCTGAAAGAGATGGGAATACCAGACCACCTGACCTGTCTTGAGAAATCTGTATGCAGGTTAGGAAGCAACAGTTAGAACTGGACATGGAACAACAGACTGGTTCCAAATAGTAAAAGGAGTACGTCAAGGCTGTATATTGTCACCCTGCTTATTTACCTTATATGCAGAGTACATCATGAGAAACGCTGGACTGGAAGAAGCACAAGCTGGAATCAAGATTGCCAGGAGAAATATTAATAACCTCAGATATGCAGATGACACCACCCTTATGGCAGAAAGTGAAGAGGAACTAAAAAGCCTCTTGATGAAAGTAAAAGAGGAGAGCGAAAAAGTTGGCTTAAAGCTCAACATTCAGAAAACGAAGATCATGGCATCTGGTCCCATCACTTCATGGGAAATAGATGGGGAAACAATGGAAACAGTGTCTGACTTTATTTTTGGGGGCTCCAAAATCACTGCAGCCATGAAATTAAAAGATGCTTACTCCTTGGAAGAAAAGTTATGACCAACCTAGATAGCATATTCAAAAGCAGAGACATTACTTTGCCGACTAAGGTCCGTCTAGTCAAGGCTGTGGTTTTTCCTGTGGTCATGTATGGATGTGAGAGTTGGACTGTGAAGAAGGATGAGAGCCGAAGAATTGATGCGTTTGAACTGTGCTGTTGGAGAAGACTCTTGAGAGTCCCNAGACAGGATAAACATTGTGGGAAAGTTTGGTGGCATTTTAACTTAACTCTTTTCTAACCCCTCTGCCCACCCACCCCAGCTCAGTAGCACTCAGTGAAGCTGGCTGTATTCTCAGTATGTGATCATGGTCCCTGGTTCTGAAGGTAGCTGAGAATTCACAAAAAATTGTGTTTTACCTTTCTAACTTTGTTCATTTATTTATTCTGTTCAATTTCATTTATACTAAATTACCCATGAAAAGCTATATCTTCCATAGTTATCTTATGTAATCCATAGACAACATTGAGAACTGGACACAAGAAGACATTTCTTAAGGCACCTGGATATGAGGAAAGAAAAATTCATTTCCAGTATTCAAATTCTATGATAAAAAAACAGCTTGCAATAAAGGTGAATTTATCATTGCTAATATAAATACAAAATTAATATCTGATCTTACTTTATGTCCATCAGTGATATAAAGTAGTGAATCAAAAGAAACTAAACTTTGGCTTCCAGTGAAACAAACTTGGGCAAAAATAGGTCTCACCAATGAGGTAAACACTCTAGGAATTGGTGTTAAGCTATATTTGCTTCAAGAATATTGAGCTCAACGTACACGCTTACTAATATTTTCTCTTCTCATCAGCATAAAGTTAACAATTGTATTGCTAATGGTAGTTTTCAGGTAAGTCTTAATGCAATATGATATGATTTATTACTTAAACAAATGGATACTGTAATACTTGCAAAATTTCTGCTAATCAAGTTTCTCTGAAGTTGTTCCAATTTGCTGCTCAGTGCTGTACAAGAACATGGTGGACCTTGCTATTAAATCTGCTTCAAATAAAATAACACTATTAGGACCAAATGTAATAACTGTCACATAATTTTACTCAATCGAAGTTTTATAACAAATGTTAAAAATTCCTCTTCCTTCTGGAAAGCCAAATAAAATATTAAGAATTCCATATAATAAAACAAACTTTAATATATGTAAAGGGAGAACATCACGAGAAACATCATGAAAAACATGAGTACATCATGAGAAACGCTGGACTGGAAGAAACACAAGCTGGAATCAAGATTGCCAGGAGAAATATCAATAACCTCAGATATGCAGATGACACCATCCTTATGGCAGAAACTGAAGAGGAGCTAAAAAGCCTTTTGATGAAAGTGAAAGAGGAGAGCAAAAAAGTTGGCTTAAATCTCAACATTCAGAAAATGAAGATCATGGCATCTGGTCCCATCACTTCATGGGAAATAGATGGGGAAATAGTAGAAACAGTGTCAGACTTTATTTTGGGGGGCTCCAAAATCACTGCAAATGGTGAATGCAGCCATGAAATTAAAAGACGCTACTCCTTGGAAGAAAAGTTATGACCAACCTAGATAGTATATTCAAAAGCAGAGACATGAGTTTGCCGACTAAGGTTCGTCTAGTCAAGGCTATGGTTTTTCCTGTAGTCATGTATGGATGTGAGAGTTGGACTGTGAAGAATGCTGAGCTCTGGAGAATTGATGATTTTGAACTGTGGTGTTGGAGAAGACTCTTGAGAGTCCCTTGGACTGCAAGGAGATCCAACCAGTCCATTCTGAAGAAGATCAGCCCTGGGATTTCTTTGAAAGGAATGATGTTAAAGCTGAAACTCCAGTACTTTGGCCACCTCATGAAAAAAGTTGACTCTTTGGAAAAGCCTCTGATGCTGGGAGGGATTGAGGGCCGGAGGAGAAGGGGACGACCCAGGATGAGATGGCTGGATGGCATCACGGACTCAATGGACGTGAGTCCGAGTGAATTCCGGGAGATGGTGATGGACAGGGAGACCTGGCGTGCTGCGATTCATGGGGTCACAAAGAGTTGGACATGACTGAGTGACTGAACTGAACTGAAAGGGAGAAATATGTCTCACAAAGAATGTATTGATACAACATAAGTACTGTGTTAGATAGTTTTAAATCAATAAAAAGAAAAAAAGAAGAAGAAAAACACTGGTATCTATATCTCCTAGAAAATGAAATATCTGTCTTATTATCAAACTTTAAAATGCAAAAATACCTTTACCCAAGAGCAAGATGCTTTTTTTTANAGCAAGATGCTTTTTTTGAGATTTTATTATTCTCTAATGCAACTTGTTGAGAGGTAATTGTGTCTCTTTTATAACCCACTGAATCTGAACATGCTACTTTGATTTTTTTTTTATTGTAAACAAGTGACTGTATAAGAAACCAAGTGTTCATCACATTATTTAAAGGAATCCTAAATATAGCATCTGTTACTGCCCACATTGTTCCTGATAGATGTTCTCAGGACAATGGCCCTACATTGTCTTGGAAAAAGCTGAGGATTAAAGAGAAAGGTGATGGATGTTTCTGTTTCCTCCTTTGGCCAACATAGTTAACACGTGGCTTCCGTTTTTCTTTATAGACTGAATTAATGGCTTATAATTGGATTGTTATATGTGAGTGGGTTATGGAGAATTAAGATAATTTTCTCCTCCTTACTCTTATAGCTATCTCCCATGCTGGTAGTAGTAGGTGGTCTATTGGAACATGTATTCCAAAAAGCATTTGCAATCAAGCACAAGCCTTGCCGTGACAAGATCCATTCTTACTTCATTTCAAACCATTTAGGTTATCAAATCAAAAACTTTCTCTCATCACAGAAAACTTTTCTTTTTTATGTCACAATTAAGATCAGTAGGAAATGTCTATGTAACGATATGGGGGGATAAGTAGTCTTTTGTTATACTTCCATCTTCTTATGCGTTTTTGTTTTTGCTCTGCCATGAAGTTAAAGTGAAAGTGTTAGTTTCTCAGTCATGTCTTACTCTATGTGACCCCATGGAGTGTAGCCCTCCAGCCTCCTTTGTCCTTGGGATTTTCCAAACAAGAATACTGGAAATGGGTAACCATTTTCTTTTCCAGGGGATATTCCCAACCCAGGCAGTGAATCCGGGTCTCCCACATTCCAGGCAGATTCTCTACTGTCTGAGCCACTAGAGAAGCCCTTTATTTTACCTAAATTGCAACAAAACAAAGCAGAAAATGGAAGATGTAGGTCCCTTTCTAAATAATAGTGCAATTACATATTCATTGATATTGACATGAGACAAAATTAGTTAAATAGCATAATTTGAATGTCATTGAAAGAAGACTAACCTGTGAAGAAAAATAAAAGGGGAATTTTTTTTTTTAGTCATAAAAAACAGGAGGACAGCCAAGTACTTCTAGACTTTGAGTTTTCTTTATATAGACTCTATAAAGTATTTCCTTATCTGGAACTTGAATTGAGTGACTCTGATTTTTGTTAGTCAGAGATGCTAGTGAAAATTTTTTCCAAGGAATTTTTTAATATGCAAAATATTGGAAAAGCAAATTAATATTTTTTATAATAATCTCTTATTGTGATACTCTACTTGAAAAAATTTATTTGCCAGTATGAGAGAGCTATGGAAAATAGCCAAATGATAAAGTCTCTGACATGTACACTTGGAAAAAATATAAAAATCACTGAATATTTTAATTTTATATATCTCCTCTAGAAATGTGACCAAGATGGCAGAGGAAGAAGAATCTTAGCTTACCTCCTCCAGAGGCACACCAAAATTATAATGATTAATAAAGATGCTACCTATAAAAACTGGAGAAGGAAATGGCAACCCACTCCAGTATTCTTGCCTGGAAAATCCAGTGGATGAAGCAGCCTGGCAGGCTACAATCCACGTGGTCGCAAAGAGTCAGACGCGACTGAGAAACTTCACTTTCACCTATAAAAACAACCTAAAATCTAGCAGAAAACATTTTCTTTGACTAAAGATATATAGAAATAGTCACATTGAGCTGGGTAGGAGGGGCAGAGATGAAGTACAATCAACATCAAACTTCCTGGATAGATGATCACAAATGGGAGTGTGAAGTCAGAACTTCCCATTAAGTTCCCCAAGCTGGAGGCCCTGCACCAGGAATCCAAGCCCCCCGCCCCGCCCCTAACTTATAGCATCAAATGCCAATGAGGTTTACATATGAAAGAACCAGATGGCAATAGGAAACAGACTTTGCTCATAAAGTGCAAAAAATCTCACAATCTCTGAGTCCCAGTGGAGAATGAGTAGCTTGAAAGGAGCTTGGGTAAACACATATGCTGATTTTGGTAAGACTCCCAGAGAGGCAAGAAGCAATTCATTTCCCAGGAGATGTACTCGGGGGGTGGGGGTGGGGGGGTATAGCCATTTTAAAGAGTTTGTCAGCCAGCCATCTTAGGAAGGACAATAGAGAGAAAAGTGATATTTTGATGACTTCCCTCTAGCATAGTGTGGTTGCTCAGTCACTCAGTCTTATCCAGGTCTTTGAAACCCCATCAACTGAAGTTTCCTTGTCCTTTACAATCGCCCTGAGTTTGCTCAGACTCATGTCCACTGAGTCAGTGATGCCATCCAACCATATCATTTGCTATCATTCCCTTCTCCTCCTTCCTCCTTTCCCAATATCAATGACTCTTTTCCAGTGAGTCAGCTCTTCATATCATGTGGCCAAAGTAGTGGAACTTCAGCTTCAGCATCAGTCCTTCCAATGGATATTCAGGGTAACATCCAGGGTTGATTTCCTTTTGGATTGGATGGTTTGATCTTGCAGTCCAAGTGACAATCAAGTCTTCTCCAACACTGCAGTTCTAAAGCATAAATTCTTCAGTGCTCAGCCTTCTTTATGGTCCAAATCTCACATCCCTGCATGACTACTGGAAAAATTATAGCCTTGACGACACAGACCTTTGTTGGCAAAGTAATGTCTCTGATTTTTAATTTGCTATCTAGGTTTATGATAACTTTTCTTCCAAGTAGCAAGTGTCTTTAATTTCATAGCTGAAATCACCATCTGCAGTGACTTTGGAGCCCAGGAAAATAGAGTCTGTCACCGTTTCCATTGTTTCCCCAATTATTTGCCTTGAAGTGATGGGACCAGATGCCAAGGTCTTTGGTTTTTGTATGTTGAGACTTAAGCCAGCTTTTTCACTTCTTTATCAGGAAGCTGTTTAGTTTCTCTTAAGGGTGGTATTATGTGTATATCTGAGGTTATTGACATTTCTCCTGGCAATCTTAATTTCATCTTGTGCTTCATCCATTTGGTGTTTTGTTTCACATGATGTACTCTGCATTATAAGTTAATTAAGCAGGGTGACAATATACAGCCTTGATGCACTCATTGCTCAATTTGGAACTAGTCCATTGTTCCATCCCTGGTACTAACTGTTGCTTCTTGATCTTCATACAGGTTTCTCAGGAGGCAGGTAAGGTGGTCTGGTATTCCCTTCTCTTGAAGAACTTTTCAGTTTGCTTTGTTTCACATAGTCGAAAGCTTTAACATAGTGAAGCAGAAGTAGATGTTTTTCTGGAATGCTCTTGCTTTTTCTATGATCCAACAGATGTTGACAGTTTGATCTCTGGTTCCTCTGCCTTTTCTAAATTCAGTTTGTACATCTGGAAGTTCTTAGTTCATGTATTTTTGAAACTTAGATTGAAGGATTTCAAGCATGAACTTGCTAGCATGTAAATTGACTGCATTTGGGTTTATCCATCCACTAGTAGTCAGGCATCACACTTAATTCCCTCCAGTCCATGCAGTCAGCAGTACAAGGACCCAGCTCTGCCACCCATTGTACTAATTCACTTCAGTCGTGTCTGACTCTTTGTAACTCTGTGGATTGCTTCCCACCAGGCTTTTCTGTCCCTGGGATTTTCTAGGCAAGAATACTGGAATGGATTGCCATTCCCTTCTCCAGGGTATCGTCTCAATCCAGGAATCAAAACCATATTTCTTATGTCTTCTGCATTGGCAGGCAGATACTTTATCACTAGCACCACCTAAGTTCCATGTCACATAGCATGTATGCCAAGACATGGACCCATACACCAGCAAGAAAAGAATAGAGCATGGCTCATGGCCTGGAGACAACCAAACTCTGGGCTATCCTCACCTATCACCACATGCCTCTCCACATGCAGACAACCTTGAGGGATACTTAAAGCATGAAGGCTCTGTAGCCAGAGAGGAGTGTGTTGCTAGGCCTCACTGAATACTTCTTATATAAAGATACTTCACCAATTAAAAAAAAAAGAAAAAAATTGATTTGCCTAATATATGCAGTAAACACAGACAATTCAGCAAAATAAGGAGACAGTGGGATGAGTTTCAAATTAATGGGGGGGGGACTTATAACAACTTCTGAAAAATAATAAACAAGTAGAAATAAGAAATCTATCTGACAAAGGGTTCAAGATAATGATCATAGTGAAAGTGAAGTTGCTTAGTCGTGTCTGACTCAGTGACCTCATGGACTATAGCCAACCAAGCTGCTCAGTCCATGGGATTTTCCAGGCAAGAATACTGGAGTGGGTTGCCTTTTCCTTCTCCAGGGGATCTTTCCGACCCAGGGATTGAACCTGGGTCTCTCTCATTGTAGGCAGACGCTTTACCCTCTGAGCTACCAGGAGAGCCCATGATCATAAACAGGCCAATAAACTCAAGAGAAGAATTAATGAAAACAATGAGAAGTTTGACAAAGAGTTAGAAAGAAAATATAGACAGAAACAAATTGAGATGAAGAACACAATAGCTGAATTTTTTAAAAATACAGAAGATGGAATGAAAAATACATTAGCTGATACATACAGGGACAAATTAGAAAAGTAACAGACAGATCAGTGAAAATCTCCCGAGCTTAAAAAAGAAAAGAAAACAAAGAATGGGAATAGTTTAAGAGACTTATGGGACTATTGTCACACACATATTAACATTCATATTACAGGGATCTTAGAAGGAGATGAGAGAGAGAAAGAGGTAGAGAAGTTACTTAAGGAACTAACAGTTGAAAACTTTCCTAACTTGGTAGAGGGAACAGACTTCCAGTTAAATGAAACAGAGAGTCACAGTTAAAATGGACTCTAAGAGGTCCACAACAAGGTACATCATAATTAAATGATGAAAACTAAAGATTATGAGAAAATCTGAAAAGCAGTAAATAAAAGCAACTAGTTCTACAGAAGGCAACTCCCATAAGCATGTAGGATGACCTTTAAGCAGAAACTGTGCAGGCCAGAAAGAAGAGGCATAATATATTTCAAGTGATGAAAAGAAAAAACTCTACAATCAAGAACACTCTACCTGAAAAATTTGTCATTCAGATATGAAAGAGGTATAAAAAGTTTTACAAGCAGGCAAGAGCTATGAAAACTCAGCACTGCTAAATTGATTATACAAGAAATGTTGAAAGGACTTCTTTAAGCAGAAAAGAAAAGAACATAACTAGAACTATAGAAATTACAACAGTAAATATCCCAGTGGTAAAGGCAAACACATAGTGATCAATAACATACAAGGCCTATATGAAAGATAAAAGTGGTAAATTATTTAAATCCTCAATAAGTAATTAAGGAGAGGTATAAATTGCAGTCAGTGTAGGAGTCTGAGACATCAAAAACAATCAATAAACATCTTACTGCATTAGCCTAAAGCTATACCTTTTGTCCTGAATTGCTGGAATGTGTATTTGGTCTGATAAACTATCAGCACTCAGATCCAGGGAAGGGCATGTGAATAAAGCAAAAGTGAACAAACATATAGGAAGAAGTTGACAGTAATGCAATAATAGTAGGAGATTTTAACACCCAACTTGCATCCCATAAACTGATAATTCAGACATAAAATCAATAAGGAACACAAGCCTCAAACAACACATTAGATGAGACGGACTTAAAAAATATATAGACAGCATTCTATCTGAAAGGGCCAGAATACACATTCTTTACAAGTGCAACTGAAACTGTCTCCAGGATATATCATATACTAGGATAAAATTGAAGTCTTCAAAATTTAGGAGGATTGAAATCATATTAAAAACAACAACAAAAAAAAATTTCCAGCCACAATGCTATGAGACTACAAATCAACTACAAGGAAAAAAAAAGAAAAAGAAACATGTGAGAGTTACACAATATACCACTAAACTACCAATGAGTCACTGAAGGACTCAAAGGGGAATTCACAAAATAGCTGGAGACAAATGAAAATGGAAACACAATGATTCAAGTTCTATGGGATTCAGCGAAAACACTTCTAAGAGGGACGATCATACTGATAAAATTCTATTTCAAGAAAAGAAATTAAATGAAAAACCAAATACAACACCTAGACTGGGAAAAAAAAAAAATTAAAGCAAGGTGCTAAGTGTGGAATAAAGCAATGAAAACAAAACTAACAAATATGTTGGCAGAAAAAGAAGTTAAATAGAGGTAGATGTAGAAAACGTATATACATTAAAGGTTAACTGAAAGGGGAAAAGAACAGTAGGAAAAGCAAACAAAGAAATAAATATAGAAAAAATACAATAGGTTTCAAAAATTAAAATTATAAAAAAAGAAAAAAATAATAATGTGAATACTCCACTGAACTGCAAAGACCCAACTTAGAGGCAGAGGCTTATAACAACAATAAAAATTGTGACTAAATATACACATATACAGATACACTCATAAGCAGTCAAAACATTCCAAAAAATTAAGGTACGATAGACTGACCCAGTGAACAAGGGAAACTAAAAATTATAATTAACAGTTAAGAACAAAACTAACTAAGGCACAACCTGGAAAACAAAACTAAAGCAAGGTGCCAACTGGGGAATAAAGCAATGAAAAAAAACTACCAAATATTTTGAGAAGAAAGGCAAGAAAGGACAGAAAGAAAGAATAGATATGCAAAGTTAAATAGAGGTAAACAAAAAGTTACATACATTAAAGATTAACTGCAATGGGAAATGGGCAGTAGGAAACACAAAAGAATATATGCTAAAAAAAAATAGTATGTTCAAAGAGTTAAAAATTAAAAATATTTTAAAAAGGTGAAAAAAATAAAAGAAATAAAACTCCACCAAACTACAAAAGCCTAAGCTAGAGGCAGACGTTTATAACAACAATAAAAAAAAATGTGACTCAGGGGAAAAAAAAAAAAAAGCTCAAACGCTTAATGAGATATCATAGTGCCAATAAAGGAGAAGGAAATGGCAACCAACTCCAGTATTCTTGCCTGGAGAATCCCAGGGACAGAGGAGCCTGGTGGACTGCTGTGTATGGGATCACAAGACTGAGGCCACTTAGCAGCTGCAGCAGCAACAGTGCCAATAAAATTAACAACAACAACAGAGGGGGGGGAAAGGACAGAAAACAAACAAACAAAAATCCAAAAGAACCTATGCTGCTGCTAAGTTACTTCAGTCGTGTTCGACTGTGTGTGACCCCGTAGACGGCAGTCCACCAAGCTCCCCAATCGCTGGGATTCTCCAGGCAAGAACACTGGAGTGGGTTGCCATTACCCCCTCCAATGCATGAGAGTGAAAAGAACCTATAGAACAAGTCAAAACATAAAACTAGTAACTATTTTCCTTGAATCACCGCTGTCAAAGTCTTTCCCCTCTCTGGGAGTCACAGTCCACCTCACCTCCCTAGGATGCCTTCCAACACTGTGCTGATCTGTGGACCTTCCATGGGTGAAGCTCAAATTCTAATCTGGTCCTACTCCTGTGTGTTCATGCCTTCAATGTCCACAGCTATCAGAAGTAGTTTTTTTTTTTTTTGGGGGGTGGGTAGCTCTCAGTGTCCTTTTATATATTCCATAGACAAAGGGTCTGTCTAGTTTATCATGTAGATTTAATGTGCAGTTTGTATAGCTGTGGGAACCTTTTTGGTCTTCTTTCTTAGCCACACTGC
>SJYQ01001242.1:2707105-2722479 GCA_006410935.1 Redunca redunca
CTCTTACCTTAATGAATATAACATTCAGACAGAAAATCAACAAGGGCAAGTTAAACTAAAAATACACTTCAAGCAAGATGGTCTTAATAAATATAGAGAAAATATTACATACCAAAGCAGTAGAATATGCATTCTTTACAAGTGCACATGATGCATTCTCCAGGATAGATGACAGGCTAAGTTACAAAACAAGTCTCCACAAATTTAACTGGATAGAAATTGTATCAATCACCTTTTTTGCTATCAGAATGGTATGGAATCAGAGATAAACTACAGGAAGAAAAATGAGAAAAATAAAAACACATGGAAATAGTATGTTACTTAAAAACCAGTGGGTCAAAAAAGAAATCAAGGAGGAAATTACAACATACATTGAAACAAATGAAATCAATTAAAACATAACTCTCCAAAGTGCATGAAAGTGAAAGTCACTCAGTTGTGTCTGACTCTTTGAGATACCATAGATTGTATAGTCCATGGAATTCTCCAGGCCAGAATACTGGAGTGGGTAGCCTTTCCCTTCTCCAGGGGTCACACCAAAAGCAGTCCTAATAGGGAACTTCACAGTGTTATAGGCACACCTCAAAAAATAATAAAAATCTCAAACAACCTAACCTACCACCTAAAAAGAAATTAGAAAACAAAACAAAACAAAAAACAGAACCCAAAATAGCAGAAGGAAGTAAAGATCAGAACGGAAATAAGGAAAATAGAGCCCTCACCCCCCAGAAAAATCAATAAAAGTGTATTGGTTTTATGAAAAGATTAAAAAAATGGAAAGAAAGAAAATAAGAAATGAAAGAGAAGAAATTACATCGATATTACAGAGGTACAAAAAAATCATGAGACATTAGGAACAGTTATTGTGTGCCAAGAAATTGGGCTACCCAGAGCAAAGAAATAAATTCCTAGAAACATACAACTTGGCAAGACTTAATCAAGAAGAAACAGATAATCTGAACAGACTGATTTCTAGTGTCAAAATTGAAAGGGTAAAACAAACAAATAAACAAAAATACTCCTAGCTAACAGAAGTCCAAATTCACATAGCTTCACAGGGAAATTTAAACAACCATATGAAGAACTTATACATATCAGCTACCTAAAAACAAAGAAACAAACAAAATACTTAAGAAGCAAGAACACTTCCAAATTCCTTCTATGAACCCAACATTACCCAGATACCAAGCCAAACAAGAACTCACAAAAATGAAAATGACAGGCCAATATCCCTAAGGAACACAGATTTTTTAAAATTCTCAACAAAATATTAGCAAGTCAAATTCAACAAGGAATGAAGATTTTATACCATTGTCCAGTGAGATTTAATTTATGGATGCACAAATCTATCAATATGACATACTGTATTAACAACAGGAAAAATAAAAATCATATGATCATCTCAATAATTGCAAGAAGAGCATTTGGTAAAATACAACTTTCATTTTTTATAAATTTTCTCATCAAAGTTGGTGTAGAAAGAATAGACGTCATCATAATAAAAAAAAATGACAAACCCACAGCTAATATCATATTCAATGGTGAAAATCTGAAAGCTTTTTCTTTAAAGTCAGGACAAAGACAAAGATACCCACTCATGTCACTTCTATTTAATATAGTATGGAAGTCCTAGTGAGAGAAATCAGACAAGAAAAAGAAACAAAATTCATTCAAATTGAAATGGAAGAATTAAGACTGTAGCTTTTACAGAAGACCATATACTATACATAAAAATTCATAAAAGATCTACCAAAAATTATTAGAATAAATGAATTCAGCAAATTTGTATAAGACTAACATACAGAAATCTTTGTTATTCTATATACTAAAAATGAACTACCAAAAAGAAAAAGCAGGAAAATAATCCAATTTCATATTGTATCAAAATGAATCAAAAATCTAGATAGAAGCCTAACCAAGGAGATTAAAGATCACTACTATGAAAGCTATAAAATATTAATAAAGGTAACTGTAGATGATCCAATGAAATGGAAAGCTATTCCATGTTCATGTTATTAGAAGAATTAATATTGCTATTAATATTATTAAAATGTTTTCTTTATTGGCTCAGAAGCAAATCTGTGAAAATAAAATTGGTTATTCTCACTGATGTATGTGAAAATGTGTTTTGCTTATCACTTAGTCTCTGTAGATTTAGGGGTCTAGGTAACTCAGGATTGGAATGCATTTTCCAGGGGCACAAGATGTGTTCATTAGAATCTAGATCTAGATTTAAGAATGATAATTGATCATTGTGATTGCTGACCAAGATGGTGGAAGAAAAGGACACGCACTCCTTTTCTCCTGTGAGAACTCCAAAATTGTAACTTGCTTCTGAGCAACTATTGACAGGAGAATATTGGATCCCACCAAAAAAGCATGCCCCATGTCCAAGGCAAAGAATAAGTTCCAGCAAGATGGCAGGAAGGGCAAAATCATGTTTAGAATTAAGCCCCATACCTGCCAGAGATGTTCAGCGGGCTCAAACAAAACCTTGTTCACATCAGAATTCAGAGACCCCACACAGACTGAGCCAGACATGGCTTTGAGTGTTTGAATATCTCCTACAGAGGCATTGGTCAGCAGCGGCCTGCTACAGGGGAAGGGGCTCTGGGTGCAGCAGACCTGGGTCACACAGCATATGGCATAAATCCTCTTGGAGGAAGTTGCCATAAACCCCACCACAGAGTCAACAAGAAGATGACTCACAAACAGCTGAACAATTATACCAAAAAAAATTCTTGCACAGTTAAGACAGTTCTAGGATAGAACAGATTTCCCAACCTGGGGATCTGGCAAAGGGACTGAGAACCCCCAGGGAATTTGAATTTGGAGGCCAGTGGGATTTAATTACAGAACTTACACAGGACTGGGGAAACAGACTCTTGGAGGGCACAAACAAAACCTTTTGTGCACCAGGACCCAGAAGAAAGGAGCAGTGACCCCACAAGAGCCTGATCCAACTTGCCTGTCAATGTCCAGGAGTCTCTGGAGAAGGCATGGGTCGGCAGTGGCCTGCTACAGGGTTCAGTTCAGTTCAGCTGCTCAGTCGTGTCTGACTCTTTGCAACCCCATGAATGGCAGCACGCCAGGCCTCCCTGTCCATCACCAATTCCCAGAGTTCACTCAGACTCAAATCCATCGAGTCGATGATGCCATCCAGCCATCACACTCTTGGTCGTCCCCTTCTCCTCCTGCCCCCAGTCCCTCCCAGCATCATAGTCTTTTCCAATGAGTCAACTCTTCACATGAGGTAGCCAAAGTACTAGAGTTTCGGATTTAGCATCATTCCTTCCAAAGAAATCCTAGAGCTGATCTCCTAAAGAATGGACTGGTTGGATCTTCTTGCAGTCCAAGGGACTCTAAGGAATCTTCCCCAACACCACAGTTCAAAAGCATCAATTCTTCGGCACTCAGCCTTCTTCATAGTCGAACTCTCACATCCATACATGACTACTGGAAAAACCATAGCCTTGACTAGATGGACCTTAGTCAGCAAAGTAATGTCTCTGCTTTTCAATATGCTGTCTAGGTTGGTCACAACTTTTCTCCCAAGGAGTAAGCGTCTTTTAATTTCATGGCTGCAATCACCATCTGCAGTGATTTTGGAGCCCAAGAAAATGAAGTCTGACACTGTTTCCACTGTTTCCCCATCTATTTCCCATGAAGTGATGGGACTAGATGCCATGATCTTCATTTTCTGAATGTTGAGCTTTAAGCCAACTTTTCACTCTCCTCTTTTCCTTTCATCAGGGGCTTTTTAGTTCCTCTTCACTTTCTGCCATAAGGGTGATGTCATCTGCATATCTGAAGTTATTGATATTTCTCCTGTCAATCTTGATTCCAGGATTTCTCATGATGTACTCTGCATATAAGTTAAATAAGCAGGGTGACAATATACAGCCTTGACGTGCTCCTTTTCCTATTTGGAACCAATCTGTTGTTCCATGTCCATTTCTAACTGTTACTTCCTGTCCTGCATACAGATTTCTCAAGAGGCAGGTCAGGTGGGCTAGGGACATTGAATACAATGTGAGCACAGAAGACATTTTGAAGGAGGTCATCATTATCTTCATTATCCCCATAATAGTTTGGTCTCAGGTCAAACAACAGGGAAGAAAGACAGCCCCCCTGCAACATCAACAGAAAATTGGATTAAAGATTTACTGAGCATGGGCCCACCCATCAGAGCATGACCCAATGTTCCCCTCAGTCAGTCTCTCGCATTAGGAAGCTTCCATAAGCCTCTTATTCTTATCTTAGGTAGAATGAAAACCACATTCCAAAAAAAAAAAAGCTAATCAAAATGATCACACAGACCACAGCCTTGCCTAACTTAATGAAATTATGAGCCATACTGTGTAGGGCAACCCAACACAGATGGGTCATAGTGGAGAGTTCTGGCAAAATGTGATCCACTGGAGAAGGGAACAGCAGAACATTTTAGTATTCTTGCCTTGAGAACTCCATGAACTGTATAAAAAGGCAAAAAGATGTGACATTTAAAGAAGAACTCCCGAGGTCTGTAGATGCCAAATATGTTACTGGAGAAAAGTGGAGAAATAACTCCATAAATAACAAAGACACAAAAGCAAACAAAAAACAATGCCCAGTTGTGGACGTGATTGGTGATGGAAGTCCGAACAATATTGCATAGGAACCTGGAAGGTGAGATCCATGAATCAAGGTAAATTGGAAGTGGTCAAACAGGAGATGACAAGAGTTAACATTGACATTTTAGGAATTAGTGAACTAAAATGGACTGGAATAGGCAAATTTAATTCATATGACTAGTATATTTACTACTGTGGGCAAGACACCCTTAGAAGAAATGGAGTAGCCTTCATAGTCAACAAAAGAGTCCGATATGCAGTACTTGGGTTCAGTCTTAAAAATGATCTTAGAAATGATCTGTGTTCATTTCCAAGGCAAGACATTCAATATCACAGTTATCCAAGTTTATGCCCAACAACTAATGCCAAAGAAGGTGAAGTTGAACTGTTCTATGAAGACCTACAAGACCTTCTAGAAACAGCACACAATAAAAAGATATTTTCATCATAGATGACAGGATGCAAAAGTAGGAAGTCAAGGGATACCTGGACTAGCAGGCAAATTGTGTTGTACAAAATGAAGCAGGGCAGAATCTAACACTTTTGCCAAGAGAATGCACTGGTCATAGCAAACACTGTCTTGCAACAACACAAGAGATGATTCTGTACATGGACATGACCAAATGGTCAATACTGAAATCTGACTGATTATATTCTTTGCAGCCAAAGAAGGAGAAGCTCTATTCAGTCAGCAAAAACAAGATCAGGAGCTGACCATGGCTCAGATCATGAACTGCTTATTGACAAATTCAGACTTAAATTGCAGAAAGCAGGGAAAACCACTAGACCATTCAGGTATGACCTAAATCAAATCCCTTAAAATTATACAGTGGAAGTGACACATAATCAAGGGATTATATCTGAAAGACAGAGTTCCTGAAGTACTATGGACAAAGGTTCATGATATACAGGAGGCAGTGATCAAGACTATATCCAAGAAAAAGAAATGCAACAAGGCAAAATGATCATCTGAGGAGGCCGTACAAAGAACTGAGAAAAGAAGAGAAGTGAAAGGCAAAGGAGAAAAGGAACAATCTGATTGCAGAGTACCAAAGAACAGAAAGGAGAGATAAACAAGAAAGTCTTCCTCAGTGATCAACGCAAATAGAGGAAAACAATAGAATGGAAAAGACTAGAGATCTCTTCAAGAAAATTAGAGATACGAAAGGAACATTTCAGGCAAAGATGGGTTTAATGAGGGGTAGAAATGGTATGGACCTAACAGGAGCAGAAGATATTAGAAGAGTTCACAAAAATATGCAGAACTATAGAAAAAGATCATCATGACCCAGATAATCATGATGGTGTGATCACTCACCTAGACCAGACAACCTGAAGGATGAAGTCAAATGGGTCATAGAAAGCATAAATATGAACAAAGATAGTGAAGGTGACATAATTCAAGCTGAGCTATGTCAAATCTTTAAAAATGATACTGTCAAAGTGCTGCATTCAATATGCCAGCACATTTGAAAAAACTCAACAGTGGGCACAGGACTGGAAAACATGTTTTCATTCCAATCCCAAAGAAAAGCAATGACAAAGCATGTTCAAAGTACAACACAATTTCACTCATCTCACAGACTATCAAAGTAATGCTGAAAATGCTCCAAGCCAGGCTTCAACAGTACTTGAAACAGGAGCTTCCATATGTTAAAGCTGGATTTAGAAAAGGCAGAGGAAACAGATCAAATTGTCAATATCCAATGGATCATCAAAAAAGCAAAGAGTTCCAGAGAAGCATCTACTTCTGCATTATTGACTATGCCAAAGCTTTTGACTGTGTTCTTCAAGAGATGAGACAAGCAGACAACTTTACTTTCTTAATGAGAAATCTGTATACAAGTCAGGAAGCAACTGTTAGAACTGGACATGGAACAGCAGACTGGTTTCAAATTGGGAAAGGAGTACATCAAGGCTGTTTATTATAACCCTGCTTATTTAACTTTTATGCAGAGTACATCATGGGAAATGGTTGGCTGGATGAAGCACTAGCTGGAATCAAGATTGCTGGGGGAAATATCAAAAACCTCAGATACATAGATGACACCACGCTTATGGCAGAAAGTGAAGAAGAATTAAAGAGCCTGTTTATGAAAATGAAAGAGGAGAGTGAAAAAGCTGCCTTAAAACTCAACATTCAAGAAACAAAGATCATGACACCTGGTCTCATCACTTTGTGGCAAATAGATGGGGAAACAATGGGATTAGTGACAAATTTTATTTTCTTTGGCTCCAAAATCACTGCAGATGGTGACTGCAGCCCTGAAGTTAAAAGATGCTTGCTCCTTGGAAGAAGAGGTACGACAAACCAAACAGTGTATTAAAAAGCAGAGACATTACTTCGCTGACAAAAGTCCATATAATCAAAGATGTGACCTAAGTTTTTTTCCAGTAGTCATGTATGGATGGGAGATTTGGACCATATAAAGGCTGAACTCCAAAGAATTGATGCTTTTGATCTGTGGTGTTGGAGATGACTCTTGAGAGTCCTTTGGACTGCAAAGATATCAAACCAGTCAATCCTAAAGAAATCAACTCTGAATATACATTGAAAGGACTGATGCTGAAGCTGAAATGCCAATACTTTGGCCACCTGATGTGAAGAGGTGACTTATTGGAAATGATCCTGATGCTGGGGAAGACTGAAGGCAGGAGGAGAGGGGATAACCAAGAACGAGATGGTTGGATGACATCACCGACTCAATAGACATAAATTTGAGCAAGCTCTAGGAGATTGGACAGGGAAGCTGATGTGCTGATGTGCTGCAGTCAATGGGGTTGCAAAGAATCTTACATGACTAAGTGACTAAACAGCAACATTCACTGTGTTGTCTTATATTACCATAAGTTATTTATTTTATAACTAGAAGTTTGTTCCTCTTAATTTCCCTCACCTATTTCACTCCAGCCCCCATCTGCCTTCTTTCTGATAACCATATTTGTTTTCTGAACCTCTTTATCTGTTTCTGTTTTATATATGTATATATATATAAATGTATATATACATTTGTATGTATATGTATATTTGTACATTATAATTTGTACATTATAATTTGTACATTATAATGCTTATTTCATTTAACCTAAAAATCTATGTGGCTATTCATGACATTTTCATTCTTCTTCCAGCTGAGCCATATTATATATTTTAGAGGAAAAACTGGTAACCAGGTATTCTTGCCTGGAAAATCCCATGGACAGAGGAGTCTCGTGTGCTACATGCCTAAGCATCACATAGAGTCACACAGGACAGCGTGACTGAACACAAATATTTTGTTTATGTACCTTTTCATCTATATTTAATATTAATGAACATTTTGGCTGATTCCATATCTTGTTATTGTAAATATTGCTATAAGGAACATAGGGGTATATATATTCAAATTAATATTTGTCTTTTCTTCAAAAAAGTACTTAGAAGTTGAGCATATGATAGCTTTATTTTAAATTTTTTGAGGAATCTCCATACTGTTTTCCACAGCAACTGCACAAATGTACACTCCCAACAACAATGATCAAGATAACCTTTTCTTCATATTCCTGCCATCATTTGTAATTTCAAATATTTTTGATAGTAGACACTCTGACAGGTGTAAGGTGATAACTTATTGTAGTTGCCTTTTAATTTCCCAATGATTAATGATATTGAGTATCTTTTCATTTGTCCATTGAAAATCTATATGTCTTCTTTGAAAAAAAATCTGTTCCCCATTTTTAATTAGGTTTTTATAATATATTAACTTGTATGAGTTTTTTGTATATTTTTGTATATTTTGTATATTTTGAATATCCTTTATCAGACATATCATCTACAAATATCTTCTTCCATTCAGTAAATTGTCCGTTTGTTTCATTTGCTGTGGGAAACCTTTGTTGTAGTCCCATTGTTTACTTTTACCTCTGTTTCTCTTGTCTGAAGAGACATAACCAAAGCTATTGCTAAAACCAATGTTCAAAAGCATACCATGTATGCTTCTGAGAGTTTTGTGATTTCAGGTATTACATATAAGTCTCTAAATCATTTTCAGTTATTTTTGTATACAGTGTGAAAAAGTAGTCTAGCATGATTCTTGCATATGTAGCTCTCAGTTTTTCTCAACACCATTTGTTGAAGAGGCTGCTTTCTCCCTATTGCATATTCTTGTTTCTTTTGTTGTATATTTGGTTTTGTTCAGTTTCTCAGTCATGACGGCTATTTGTGATCCCAGGAATTACTGTAAGCCAGGCTTCCCTGTCCTTAATATTTCCTGGAGTTTACTCAAACTCGTGTTCATTAAGTTGGTGATGTCATCAAATCTCTCATTATGTGTTACCCCCTTCTCTTCCTACCTTAAGTCTTTCCCAGCATCAAGGTCTTTTCCAAGGTATTAGTTCTTTGCATCAGGTATTGAAGCTTAAACACGAGTTCTCCCAATAAATATTCAGGGTTAATTTCCTTTAGGATTGACTGGTTTGGTCTCTTTGCTGTCTAGGGGACTCTCAAGAGTCTTCACCAGCACCACAAGTTGAAAGTCAATTCTTCACAATTCTCACATGTGTACATAACTACAATAAAAACCGTAGCTTAGACAATATGGACCTTTGAGGGCAAAGTGAGGTCTCTGCTTTTCAATATTGTGTCTAAGTTTGTCAGTCTAAGCTTTTCTTCCAAGGAGCAAGTGTCTTAATTTCATGGCTTAAGTCATCTTCCACAGTGATTTTGTAACACAAGAAAATAAAGTCTATCACTTTTTCCATCCACCACCCCCACATCTACTTGCCATGAAGTGATGTGACCAGAAGCCATGATCTTCATTTTTTGAATGTAGAGGTTAAAGTCAAATATTTAACTCTCCTCTTACGCCTTCTTCAAAAGTCTCTTTAGTTCCTCGTTGCTTTCATGCCATCAGGTTGGTGTCTTTGCATATCTAAAGTTATTGATATTTCTTCTGGCAATCATCCCTGATGGCTCAGATGGTAAAATGTCTGCCTGCAATGTGGGAGAACCAAGTTCAATCCCTGGGTCGGGAAGATCCCTGGAAAAGGAAATGGCAACCAACTCCAGTATTCTTGCCTGGAAAATTCCATGAATGGAGGAGCCTGATAAGCTACAGTCCACAGGATCACAAAGAGTCAGACATGACCGAGTGAATTTACTTTCCTTTCCTTTCTGGCAGTCTCGATTCCATTTGTGATTCATCCAGCCCAGCATTTCTCATGATGTACTCTGCATAGAAGTTAAATAAAAAGGGTGACAATATACAGCCTTGATATACTGTTTTCCCAATTTTCAACCAGTTTGTCATTCCATGTCTGGTTCTAACTGTTGCTTCTTGACCTGCATACATACAGGTTTCTCAGGAGATAGGTAAGGTAGTCTGTTATTCCTAACTCTTCAAGAATTTTTCGTAGTATTTTGAAATCCACAAAATCAACGGCTTTGGCATAGTCAATGAAAAAGAAGTAGATGTGGTTCTAGAATTCTCTTGCTTTTCTAGGATCCAATAGGAAAGAGGAAATGGTTGGCTGCTCAGTCTTATCTGACTCTATGTGATCCCATGGACTATAACAGTCTGACTCCTCTGTCCACCGAATTCTCTAGCCAAGTATACTGGAGTGGGTATCGGTTTTCTTCTCCAGTGGATCTTCCTGACACCAGGATCAAACCTGGGTCTCCTGCATTGCAGGCAGATTCTTTACCATCTGGGCTACCAGGAAAGCCTGGCAATTTGATTTTTGGTTCCCTTGCCTTTTCAAAATCCATGTTATACATCTGGAAGTTCTCTGTTAACTTACTTTTTTAGCCTAGCTTGAAGGGTTTTGAGCATTATCTTGCTAGCACATGAAATGAGCCCAGTTATATGATAATTTGAACATCATTTGGCACTGCCCTTCCTGGGATTAGAATGAAAATTGACATTTTCCAGTCCTGTGGCCACTACTGGGTTTTCAAAATCTGCTGGCACATTGAGTACAACACTGTAATTTTTTTTTTTAATTTTTAATATCTCAGCTGGAATTCCATCAGCTCCACTAGCTTTATTTGTAATAAGGCTTTCTAGGCTCATTTGACTTCACAGCCCAAGATGTCTGGCTCTAAGTGAATGATTATATCATTTGGGTATTCAGAATCACTAAAATCTCTTCTTGTACATCTTTTTCTATTTATTCTTGCCACCTTTTTTTAATATATTCTGCTTCTGTTAGGTCCATACCATTTCTGTCATTTATTGTCCCCATTTTTGCATGGAATATTCCCTTGGTATTTCTAATTCTGTTAAAGATATCTCTAGTCTTTCCCATTCTACCATTTTTCTTTATTTATTTGCATTGTTCATTTAAGTAAGTTTTCTTATCTCTCCTTGATATTCACTGGGACTCTGCATTCAGATGGGTATATCTTTCCTTTTCTCGTTTGCCATTCACTTCTCTTCATATCTCAGCTCTTTGTAAGGTCTCCTCAGAGAACCATTTTGCCTTTTTGCTTTACTTTTTCTAGGCAATGGTTTTGATCACCACCTCCTGTACAGTGTTACTAACCTCTGTCCTTAGTTCTTCAGGCCCTCTACCCTTGAATTTGTCACTTCTACTGCATAATCATAAGGGATTTGAATTAGGTTGTACCTGAATGGCCTAGAGGTTTTTCTATGTTCTTCAATTTAAGTCCGAGTTTGGCAATAAGGAGTTCATGATCTGAGCCATAGTCAGCTCCCAATCTTTTTTTACTGACCGTATAGAGCTTCTCCTTCTTTGGCTGTAAAGAATATAATCAATATGATTTCAGTATTGACCATCTGGTGATGTCCATATGTAATGTTGTCTCTTGTGTTGTTGGAAGAGGATGTTTGCTATGAACAGTGCATTTTCTTGACAAATCTCTGTTAACCTCTGTTCTGCTTCATTTTGTACTCCAAGGCATAGTGTGCCTGTTACTCAACGCATCTCTTGTCTGCCTACTTTTGCATCCACTTCCTTGTGAAGAAAAGGACGTCTCTTTTTATATGTTAGTTCTTGAAGGCCTTACACATCTTCATAGAACCATTCAGCTTCATCTTCTTCACCATTAGTGGTTGGTGCATAGACTTGGATTACTGTGAAGGTGAATTTTTTGCTTTGGAAATTAACTGTAATCATCATGTCATTTTTGAGATTGCACCCAAATACAGCAATTTCAGAATCTTTTACTGACTATGAGAACTACACATTTCTTCTAAGGGATCCTTGCCTACAATAGTAGATATAATGGTCATCTGAATTAAATTTGCCTTCCTCATTCCATTTTAGTTCATTGATTCCTAAATGTCGATGTTGACTCTTGCTGTCTCCTATTTGACCATTTCCAATTTACCTTCATTCATGGACCTAACCTTCCAGATTCCTCGGCAGTATTGCTCTTTACAGGAGCAGACTTTATTTTCACCAACAGATGCATTTACAGTTGGGCATCGTTTCTGCTTTTGGTCAGCCTTTTCAATCTTTCTGGAGCTATTTCTCTACTCTTTTCCAGTAGCTTATGGAACACCTACGAACCTAGGTTCATTCATTGTTCAGTATCTTATCTTTCTGCCTTTTCATACTGTTCATGGGGTTTTCAAGAAAAGAATGCTGAAGTGGTTTGCTATTCCCTTCTCCAGTGAACTTCATTTTGTTAGAACTCTCCATCATGACCTGTCTGTCTTAGGTGGTCCTACAGGTCATGGCTCATAGTTTCACTGAGTTAGACGAGGATGTGATCCTTGTAATCATTTTGATTAGTTTTCTTTGATTGTGATTTTCACTCTCCTTGCCTTATGAGGATAAGAGGTTCGGGCAAGCTTCCTGATAGGAGGGACTGGCTATAAGAAAAAACAGGTCTTGCTCTAATGGACAGGACCATGCTTGGTAAAGCTTTCAGTTGAGTCGATCGGTCATGTCCGACTTTTTGCGACCCCATGAATCGCAGCACGCCAGGCCGCCCTGTCCATCACCAACGCCCGGAGTTCACTCAGACACACATCCATCGAGACAGTGATGCCATCCAGCCATCTCATCCTCAGTCGTCCACTTCTCCTCCTGCCCCCAATCCCTCCCAACATCAGAGTCTTTTCCAATGAGTCAACTCTTTGCATGAGGTGGCCAAAGTACTGGAGTTTCAGCTTTAGCATCATTCCTTCCAAAGAAATCCCAGGGCTGATCTCCTAAAGAATGGATTGGTTGGCTCTCCTACCATTCCAAGGGACTCTCAAGAGTCTTCTTCAACACCACAGTTCAAAAGCATCAATTCTTTGGCGCTCAGCCTTCTTCACAGTGCAACACTCACATCTATACATGACCACAGGAAAAACCATAGCCTTTAATAGATGGACCTTAGTCGGCAAAGTAATGTCTCTGCTTTTCAATATGCTGTCTAAGTTGGTCATATCTTTTCTTTCAAGGAGTAAGCGTCTTTTAATTTCATGGCTGCAGTCACCATCTGCAGTGATTTTGGAGTCCAAAAAAATAAAGCCTGACACTGTTTCCACTGATGGGACTGGATGCCATGACTTCGTTTTCTAAATGTTGAGCTTTATGCCAATTTTTTCACTCTCCTCTTTCCCTTTCATCAGGAGCGTTTTAGTTCCTCTTCACTTTCTGCTATAAGGGTGGTGTCATCTGCATGTCTGAGGTTATTGATATTTCTCCCGACAATCTTGATTCCAGCTTGTGTTTCTTCCAGTCCAGCGTTTCTCATGACATGCTCTGCATAGAAGTTAAAAAAGCAGGGGGACAATATACAGCCTTGACGTACTCCTTTTCCTATTTGGAACCAGTCTGTTGTTCCATGTCCAGTTCTAACTGTTGCTTCCTGACCTGCATAAAGATTTCTCAAGAGGCAGGTCAGGTGGTCTGGTATTCCCATCTCTTTCAGTATTTTCCACAGTTTATTGTGATCCACACAGTCAAAGGCTTTGGCCTAGTCAATAAAGCAGAAATAGTTGTTTTTTTCTGGAACTCTCTTGCTTTTTCCATGATCCACCGGATGTTGGCAATTTGATCTCTGGTTCCTCTGGCTTTTCTAAAACCAGCTTGAACATTAGGAAGTTCATGGCTCAAGTATTGCTGAAGCCTGTCTTGGATAATTTTGACCATTACTTCACTAGCATGTGAGATGAGTGCAATTGTGTGGTAGTTTGAGCATTCTTTGGCATTGCCTTTCTTTGTTGGAATGAAAACTGACCTTTTCCAGTCCTGTGGCCACTGCTGAGTTTTCCAAATTTGCTGGCATATTGAGTGCACACTTTCACAGAACCATCTTTCAGGATTTGAAATAGCCCAGCTGGAATTCCATGACCTCCACTAGCTTTGTTCGTAGTGATGTTTTCTAAGGCCCAGTTGACTTCACGTTCCAGGATGTCCAACTCTACATGAGTTATCACATCATCGTGATTATCTGGGTCACAAAAGATTTTTTTTTTTTAATTTTTATTTTAACTTTGTTTACTTTACAATACTGTATTGGTTTTACCAAAGATTGACATGAATTCACCACGAGTGTACATGCGTTCCCAAACATGAATCCCCTCCCACCTCCCACCCCATAACATCTCTCTGGGTCCTACTCATGCACCAGCCCCAAGCATCCAGCATCCTGCATCCTTCATTGGACATAGACTGGCGATTCATTTCTTACTTGATAGTATACATGTTTCGATGCCATTCTCCCATCTCATCCCACCCTCTCCTTCTCCCCCAGAGTCCAAAAGTTCACTCTATAGGTCTGAGTCTCTTTTGTTGTCTCGCATACAGGGTCATCATCACCATCTTTCTAAATTCCATATATATGCGTTAGTATACTGTATTGGTGTTTTTCTTTCTGGCTTACTTCACTCTGTATAATCGGCTCCAGTTCCATCCATCTCCTTAGAACTGATTCAAATGTATTCTTTTTAATGGCTGAGTAATACTCCATTGTGTATATGTACCACAGCTTTCTTATCCATTCATCTGCTGATGGACATCTAGGTTGTTTCCATGTTCTGGCTATTATAAACAGTGCTGCAATGAACATTGGGGTACATGTGTCTCTTTCTATTCTGGTTTCTTCGGTGTGTATGCCCAGGAGTGGGATTGCTGGGTCATAAGGCAGTTCTATTTTCAATGTTTTAAGGAATCTCCACACTGTTCTCCATAGTGGCTGTACTACTTTGCATTCCCACCAACAGTGTAGGAGGGTTCCCTTTTCTCCACACCCTCTCCAGCATTTATTGCTTGCAGAATTTTGGATCGTAGCCATTCTGACTGGTATGAAGTGGTACCTCATTGTGGTTTTGATTTGCATTTCTCTAATAATGAGTGATGTTGAGCATCTTTTCATGTGTTTGTTAGCCATCCGTATGTCTTCTTTGGAGAAATGTCTATTTAGGTCTTTGGCCCATTTTTTGATTGGGTCATTTATTTTTCTGGAATTGAGCTGCATAAGTTGCTTGTATATTTTTGAGATTAGTTGTTTGTCAGTTGCTTCATTTGCTATTATTTTCTCCCATTCAGAAGGCTGTCTTTTCACTTTGCTTATATTTTCCTTTGTTGTGCAGAAGCTTTTAATTTTGATTAGATCCCATTTGTTTATTTTTGCTTTAATTTCCAGCATTCTTGGGGGTGGATCATAGAGGATTCTGCTGTGATTTATGTCGGAGAGTTCTCCTTTATGTCTATGTTCTCCTCTAGGAGTTATATAGTTTCTGGTCTTACATTTAGATCTTTAATCCATTTTGAGTTTATTTTTGTGTGTGGTGTTAGAAAGTGATCTAGTTTCATTCTTTT